>DWDT01005489.1:0-10388 GCA_018245595.1 Microceris scylla
GCGTGATAAAGAATGTAGTCGCCTTTTGAATCTAGTGCATATTGTAACAGTGGTCGGTTGGGTTACAAGAATATATATTTGTTAATATGTATGCAATGAGTGGGTTACCAGTGGTTTAAATTTCAGCCTTCCACTATAGGGGTCAAGGGCTCGAATCCTTGTATCTCTTACTTTAATAAATTAGATTAAATTTTTTATTACTTTAGATGAAATATCACTCACAACAACATTAAAGGATTTCCTTTATGATCATGGCTTACAGTTACCCACGACGTTCTTGAAGTAATGTACCGTCTGCCAATTCTCGCCCGTGTAGTGAAATAGATAAATCTGGCCTTAATCCTTTTATTCTGAGAGAACACCAACAGATACGTTTCATAAAAGCTCCGTTGAATCAATTATATCGATTTTGAATATATTGTCTAATGTAAAATGTTATTCGATACTTCACCACGTCTCGTATCGATCGTGGTAATTTTTGAACACTCGCATTGCTATAGATACCGATGTCTTATACTTGAAGTATTGTGAATAACAAGTATCGAGAACATTATGATACCGTGGAACAATAGAAGGTCTCCGAGTTCACGACGCTAGACCAAGTGCATAACAATTAATGATGTTGTACGAAGATCTGCGGTGTTAGCATTATGGCAACAATGGCGAAATTACGTCATAGTGCTAACTATATTGGCAATATTGTAAATTCCCTCTCACTGAACGTATTTGGCATAGGTGGTGTATTGCACATCGTGCAACATATATTAACGTAATCCAATCACCTTGAATTTATGCATGAATAAGTACTTGGATTATTATAGAACATAAAATTAAGTTTCTAAATCCAACTACACTTATAGGCGAGCAAACAAATGGAACTTAGTAGAGTTCATAGACGTACAATTTAGAAAAAATTGTCATGCAAGAACTAATCCTAAACAGGGTATAACGATATGTATAAGAATAATAATAATAATAAAATACACATCACGTCTGATCCCGTACCAGGCAGACTTTGTACTACCTAGATAGCTGATAAGCAAATTTGTATACATTTCTATGTAATTATCTACATATATATGTACATATACATATGTACATATATATGTACATAGTTTTGCATCGAACAATAACTTACAACACAAAAATTTGTTCCGAGTGGGAATCGAACCCGCAACCTCTTAGCAGACATCGCAACAAGCCACATAATCCAACAGACCAGGAAATAAAAACGACGAGCAGAATTTAACCTTCACAAAATCAATAAACGCCTATGTAACACGTGCCATGTATATAATATCGCTCATTCGCGACGAGAATGTAACATTTCAAAAACACTCTTTAAGAAAACAGTTTAGAAAGTTTGAAATCATAACTATTCTATATAATATTATGTGACTTATAGACTATTCTATGATATACAACTATTATGTATGTATAATATGCAGTTACTGTAATGTGGAAAAGTACACAAACAGTGTTAGCGGTGATAAGACGCACGTGCGACAACGTGGTCCGCGCGATATGTGTCGCGCGACGGCAATGATTCACACATGACACATTTTGTGCACACGTCGATAACCCATACTCGTCAGGATTACATCTCTTGCTGCACATTGACCCTGATTTCATATGTACCGGCTTAACTTTTTTCTTTTCCGGATAGCACGATCAATTTTAAATCTAAAACGGTGATGCTTAACGAGGTCCCGTCGATTGCAACGAGGTCGCGGTGGCGGCGTTGGTTAAGCCAATACAAATTAAAAAGTTAACGGTGTATATAAATACTTGCAAATTATTTAATAATATAATAAAACCTCAAATGGAACAACAATTGAAAAACTGAAGTATCTAAGTTATTATCGAAACAAATTAAATTAATTAATTATATTTATGAAAACAAAAATTAATTGACATTGCCAAAGCTTTGTTAATTTATTTTTATATAATTGAGAATTAAAAGTTTATTTATTTACAATAATATGTTTAACGTCGTTTTAATAAACAAATAATATTACACAGTGCTATTGGAGAGGCAGTGTCCAGCAGTGGACGGAAATAGGCTGATAATGAATGAATGAAATTACAGAGTATCATTAGAAATAATCTTTTAAACGACAGATAACGGTGAGCCGAAAGGAAAATTGCATCAGAATCACATCCGCTTCGGTTACATCAAACCGCTATGAGCGCAGGCAGATGGTGATTCCGTGAACTTGCGTACGCAATTCAATACAATAATTTTATCCGGGAATCTGGAGATACCGGTAAACTTGTTTCAAGCAAACTTATGGGACAAACTTTGAAGTTTTGAAACTTAAACTAACTGAAAGAAAGCATGCGATCGCAATAATACTACAGGGCTACATAAGCTTCGACAAGCTTTACACGGCTTATTATATTTCAGACCATACTGTATAGATAGCTCTTGTCATTTTAAAGTTAAAAAAAGTAACATTACAACGGTAGGCCCCGATACCTGTACACCTGTAGAAGAGGACTGTTATACACTCCCATATTTCACCAATTATGTTTACGTACCACCATGAAATAAACGATGAGCCAATTGCCATAATATAAACCTTAATTGCGAATTAAATGTATAACAATACATGAATATATATAAAATGTATGGAACCTGGATTCTTTTCCCATCATCAGACTAGGGCAGCCCACTGCCGGTCAAAAGCCTCGTTAAAGGTTTTGCCTATAATAACCACGCTGGCTATTGTCCTAACTATCGCAAACTTCATTATTGTAAATTTCAGTCAACAGACCTGGAAAATAACATTCCGAAAATTATTCCCAAAAAGCATACAACAAAAACAAACAGTTAAATATCAATTAGGATGCATAATATGTCAAATTATCGGAATTCAATTATCTTTTGTGCACACCAATACACACATACACATATGTATATGTACGTATGTACATAATATGCATTCGATGAGAACGCTCATTTGCGGCGCAATTATATTAGCAATGTACTCGGAAATACGCGAGTATTTTGGCTATTTAATTACGTAGCAACCTCTGCTATGATATATTACATAGTTAATCAGCCATGAGCTCGCAATACGGTGGGTACGTCATAGAAAACCACCGTGAGATATTCTCGGGGTGGAAGCCTTAGTCGAAACGAGGGTAATGACGAGTTTAAACGTACACGGGTTTTTAGATTTGATACGCAAGCTGCGAGGTCGGGGGCGTAAATCAAAATTTCATCTTTATATGACATTTATTGTGTATTTTCCACAAGAATTGTTACTGCGGGTTTGTTAACATTTCTACTGATGCAGAATTGTCGGCTGTATCAAATCATGGGGGATACCATTGAACATCGTGAAAAAAAACATGCATTATGTAATGTATAATAATGGAATTATATACTGTATAATAGTCGACTATGTACCACTATTATTAACAAATACATTGTAGATAATAAAATGTACGTAAAAACGCGAGTTACCGCAAGTTATATACATTGATCATTAAATAATAATTCTATAACATCTAAGGTTTAATTAACATAACGATTTGATGTCAAACTGTGAAGAACGTGAATTGCAAGGAAAGTAACAAGTATAAAAAACGCAACAGACATGAGCATAAAGATCAGTATACAGTGCTAGAGCGTATAGTTACTATTTAACCAAAGCTTAAAAGATTATAGGCTATAAATCCATTTATAAATAAACAAGTACTGTTCATTTTTAATATCCTTAGATTGGCAAACGGCGGTTAAACCCCGTTTTCAACCAATAAACGTCTTCCGAGAAGCGAGTCTCATGTTCGCAACAGACGAAATTGTGTAAAACATAAAAAATGTATAATTTCGGTTTACGCGTTCGATATTAAGGTTTATCGAGTTTCTGACAATTTGCAGACTGTTGAATTTACTTTTAATTGAATCTACAATTGTGTTAGTTATTTTATAAATGGTAGGAAGGAGCATGTGTTACTTTAAGAACGAATTTTATCGCAACGTGAAGACATGTATTACACAATGCAAATTAAAAGTTAACAATACATGGCAATACAATATTAAAAAATGATTACACGGGTACATGAATAAATATTCGAGGAAACGAAAAGAAAGTGATCCGCTGCAATTAAGGATCGAGGCCGCACTTCCGTTACATAAAGGCAAGGAAAACAAATGTTCAATTTCAATTTGCGTTTTCCTTTTTTTTTTCAATAAGAAGCACTTAGTTACGTATCAGCGATCTCGCGTTACCGCGACCGAAATGAAAAGCGCAATAATAAAAAAAAAAATAAAGAACGAGAAGCGCAGAAACGTTCGCTCAAAGTTCCATTCGTTCGCTTAACGTAAACATTGCCGACACATCCTTTGTGAAACCTTTGTGCGAAAATATGACGTAACCGTAATAAGTTTCGCAAACAAGTCGGATGTCGGAAAGGAGATGTTTATTCGTTTCCAATTTTGGTCGATGACAATGGATGCACACTTTACAGATACGAGTAGTATGTTCTCGGTGTGTTCAATAAGAAAGTAGTACTTAATTAACATTAAACTGTGCACGTGGCAATAACAGTTTTTGCAGTCTCTACGTAGAGCGGCCATGTAGGTACTAAAATTTTACTTAAAATAAAAAATATATAATTGCTATTTATGTATTTACACGCACACTGAAGGGAAAACTTAAAAAATGCTACTTTTTCAACCTTATTTTCGGCCAGTTGGTACTGTTTTGTTAGTCGATAAAAACATAAGAAAACACATAAATAAGGTTTAATGAAGTGCGCGAAGTTATAAAAGACGTAATGCGATTAAATGAGGGCGAGCAAACCGTTTGCATGGAACTGTTGCCTCGAATTTGATACGGATTTATTCATCTATAGGGTTGCCATATATACACGCTATATTTTATATTTTAAAATACTTTCAACTCTCCAATGCTTGGTATTCTTTAATTAAGACCACATTTTGAGCAATTTCAAATTAAGATAAAAGATAGGGCTCAATGTCAAGTATTTAAATCAGTCCTGTTCCAATTGGAATACAACAAAAAAATGGTGACTGTTTATGAGTATTTTTCCTACTTATATTGGAGTAAATGAATCATAAAAAAATCTACACAACCACCAACTAGTCCTTTCTGAATCACTGAATACAAAGATTTTTTATTAACGGAGTAATCAAAAACTATTAAACTATGAACCAATACCGTAACAAGAGGAAGGAGATTATTACGACGGGGATTAGTTTATATTTAAATACATACAAGAGATCGCATTCACTGTTGTTTATATCGACGAATAGGTGAACAGGTTTACTGTGGAATTAGCCAATAAATGCCTATGTTTTCCCGGTGCAATACATCACAACTGTTGTACCTCATTGGCTTTTTAACGACTCACGCTTGACATTAACGTTACTCGAAATACAACGAACAGTGCAGCTCTGTGCTGCTTCCGGTCTATACAGTGGCAATTAGACGTTCCGAGTCTATAATCTCAATGAGGCATAAAGGTGTATTCATTCATATAATTATGTACTCGTAAGTTGTCCGAGTATTTGGTATTAACGACAGGGTAAAATAAATCGTAATATGTATTAAGAATGGTTGCAAAAGAGTGAATGGGTGATAAAATTGATGTGACTATCTAAGGACACCAAGATATGGCTGATGGGGACGTTGAAAGTCTAATAAAACGGCCTGTGTATACGGAGAGATTGATGAACATACAAGATCAACGTCAAGAACGATATTTGTCTAGTGGTGCCCTCTGCCTACCTAATAAAGTACCTGGCGAGACATTGCCATAATAAAAAAAATTTATTCACGGGGTATCCGAGACATAATGCTCAGATTTAGGGTCAATTTATAACATGCGACATAATTAAAACGGGTAACACCTAATGGTTTCATTAAGAATAACAATCATAAAAAAAATTAGCACGTGCCCCAGAATTTTTGTCGCTTTCTAATTTTAGATTTCCTTTATAATGTTTTGTTTGTACATACACATGTACATATGCACGTACATACATATGTACGTATGTCGCAGCGCATCGCCCCGTTTAGTGTTACACGCGTCTCCTCTCAAGATGGCAAGGATTAAGGCCATAGGCTAAACATCTTTGTATCTACCTATGTATGTAATGCTGTCGTATATAATTTTTATACAGTGCATTGTTACAATAATAACGAATTGAAATGACGAACGAAATTACGAATGAAAAAGGAACGAACGAATGAAAGAACAAAAATAGAAAGCAAACCCAAGACTGACATCAAAAGACTATAAACACATGCAGATGTCATAATCGAATAAAGAAGCTTTATATTATACATTACCTACTTGTACGTTATAAGTAAACGTATTATACAATAACATATACATTGTAACATAGGAAATAAACCAAAGCAAATATGGACGTATAAAACTTACTATACACACACAAGAATAGTATAAACTTTCTTATAGTTTTGCACTATAATACGGAAAGCTTGATATTGGAAGGGTGCTTTCAATGGCTTTCGGTATCAGGAAACCGGCACTGAGCGATCGACGAGTGTTACAAGTTTCTAGAATTTTCATAAACAACTTATATGACAAAGTCGGTTACATGTGCAGATCAGACGTAAATATTACAAACATATGAACTACGATGTAATGTTAGAAGATAGTAAATGTAATACAAAATTAATTATTACCGAGAAAGAGAAAAACATCTTTATCTTCGGAGACAACTCAATTAATTTACTTTCTTCAGAAATAAAAAGGGCCGTGTTAAATTGAATTGATGCAGACAGATACTTTAGGGCAATGAACGTCTATTTCTGTTAATAGTATTTAACTAATTAGCGATAACATCAAAGACTGAATAGGACCGACGGAGCGGAAAATTAAGGCGTTCAAGACGTTACCGAATTCTACTGTTATACGTTGCTCTGTACAGACATCAAAACAGATTGAATATCCAACTTATTTAAACAGTTTATTACTATTTAATTAATTTTTACTAATGTTCACATAAACTTATCATATAATAAAATCCAAGTCGTACATATCTATGGCTTAACCATCATCGTCAACGTTTTTAAAGTGTTGTAGTTGGACGCGGATCTCTCTGCAGAGTGATAAGCATTCCGACCATTGTCTACCACGCTGGCTAAGCGCAGATAAGCAAACATTAACGTGCCTAAGATGTTTTCCTTAACCGTTCGTTACAGCAATTTATTTAAAACACAAATTTTTAATACAAATTATATTAAAACACACATTTTTAATACAATGAAATTTTGACCATTTGCAATAAGAGACCGCTTACTGAGGTGACTTGACATTAATGCACTAATCGATTAAATATGAGCTGGTCAAATTATAAAAAAAAATTCACAATCATAAAAAAATTACAAAGTATCTTTTACGCCGACGGTATTTTACACGACGAAGCGTGAAGGTACATAATATTATCCGTCCAAAAAATAATCACCTTTCGTCCGTGGAAAAGAGAGTAATTTTGAAATGTACCATATTTAGTCTGCCCCCAGTAATAGTTCTTATCGCGTGCGCTTATGAGCTAAAATGGCTTGATGGCTATAAAGGTCGGTTTTTCAGTTTAGTATGCGTACGACCGGCGGCATCTCTTCCGTTTCCTCGCATGGCTCAACGCAGTGAAATTATTCATTACTTTAAGTCGTTATACGTATACCTGCTGGATCTGATTTCGAAATCCCAGTCCAGGGATTTGTGGCTCCAATCCTGTACCTAATGTACCTCGATGAAGTCTGATGTTATGTTCAGTTATTTGCATTACTACTGTATATTAGGAGTAACATTGTACAGTTTATACTACTGCATGATCAAGTGTACTCAAAAGTCGATGAGTAATCAATATAAAATAGAGTTTAAAATATTGAGAGCAGTGAAAACAATTTATGAATTTTACGATTTTTTATCGAGAAATATACGACGTTCGATCTTTACAAGAAATATATTTATATATTATTGAGTTGACCTCTCGTAAACCTTCATGAGATTGTTTTCGATATTTTTTATTTATAACCCATGGCTTAAAATTTCATGATATTGTAAGCTCATATCGGGGCGAATTAGGATGAAATTGCCAACAACAAGCAGTACCAGAGACCAGTACCTACATAGAGAGGAGGCGGTGACGTAGGTGCAGGATAGGTTGAAGTGCAATCAATAGAATTGTAGGTAAATAATGAGTCATCAATGTCGAAGTGTCAATTGCAGACGACAAATACTTTAGTGATTAAATTAAAGATATAAGTAGATGAATTACAAAAATTAATTACATCTTTGTAATAATTAGGAAATGTATTGGATGAAGTCATTGAATACGCAGCAAACATACGTAACGTAGATAGAAAGACTGCGAAATTAAGAATTTTACCTAAGTCTTTTCAGTCCTGCTTTCGCAGGTTCGAATAAAATATGAACATATTGACAAAATGTAAATTTACGACCCCTTACTTGAATAACGCTTTGACGTAGAACACGGGTCTGTTTACCCTGTAGGTAAAGAATCGAAATTTAAAGAGCAAAAAGCTGTTCATCGATCACTGACACCAATAAAGTTTGATAACAGGTAAACTCCACACAATTCTACATACTTGGATACCTAGTTACAGGTATATACATTTATAAATCTAGCTAAGGGAACATTACATCATATTTATTATGATTAACACTAGGATAAATATTTTCTTAGAATTGGGATAAACACGATATACAAATGGATTAAAAGAAGTTAAACTTAATTACAAAGTTGTGAATAACCAGCACAGGAATCTGTCTGGGAGATGGCGTCGTCGCACGTGCAAATAGTAAACGGAAAGTTTTTTAAACAATGCGCTTCAGACAATAGACAGGAGACCTTGGTAAATAGCAGACAAGGTTTCAGAAGATAAAATATGTGTGTGTATTATTATGTCGAAGGCAATTTTAATAAACATCAGATAGCAACAAAGTCTTCGAGAGAAACTAAATCTAAAGCGAAAGGAGTAAGAAATAACAACGAAGAATAAATGTATATTTAATCTCCATTTTAAAACTGCACTATATGAAGACTAATAGATACTTAGAATACCAAGAAAAAAAAACACAAACACAAAGTAATAACGATGAATTTTTCAACGATTTTGGAATTTTTAAATGTTAAAATTTTCAATTATAAATTTTCATCGTACACAACATTTATGTAATATATCATAACAAAACAAGCGCACGCTGACAGATAACGATCGGAGTAACGGTGCTGCCACCACCGGACGCCGCACCGGAATATGTTAGTTACAGTTACCTGACTGATTCCTACAAATTGAGCGGATTCACACGCGCGTGGAAATCCGCCAAACTCGAGACTATTAATCTCGCGCGACTGGAATACGAATATTCGCACAAAATACTGAGAACTAACAACTTCCTATTTATCACTTCTCTTAAACATGTCTGTCTACGCCTCAAATTTCTGTTTTATATTCTATCTAGTAGGTATAAACGTTTTAGTCGAATCCTTTATATTGGATAAGTACTCGTATATTATGGATCCCATTAAAAAATTTAAACGTGGTTTTCATTTTGAGATCATGTATTTCAGTTTTAATTTAAATAGAAAAGTTTGCCATTTAGCCGAGGTACGAAGGCCGTTCATTTGATATGGTCAATGGTTTAATTCTCAGGCATGGAAAAAAATATCATTGTTTTATTATTATTGAAGCTAATTATTACGCACAGGTACATGAAACATAGAGTTTAGTTTAAACAAGACTCATTAAACAATAGTAACTGGAGCGACAATCTGAACGCGAAATTCTAAAATACTAGAAATTTAGAAAATTCCTAATTTACAGAAAACCGCGTCATTTTTGCTACACCCAGTTTACTCAAGTTAATGCGTAGTTGACCAATGTGGCAGGATTATGGGTTGTATACATGACATCAAAGATGAATCAATTACGATTATTATTAACTAGCTGTGCGCGCGACTTCGTAGGGGCTAATCTGATCTAACCTATACGTGATGATTGACATATATTGACATAACTATTTTATTTGTTAAGCGATTTCAATGAAAAAAACACTAAATGTTAAGTGAAGCTCATCACGACATAATCCTGCAAACTGCATTCAAATCGAATAAGCCGTTTCTGAGATTAGCGTGCACAAACATACAGACAAACAGACAAAATGGAAAAACATTGTTTTGTGTTCTCCTGGATATATAAAGGCCCGCCATTATGAATTTTTAAATACATGTATTTGCCATGTACAGCCATCAATCAGTTACAGTTTTATTATATTATTATTTAATTAATTAGTAATTCTAAGAATTCTTATTCAATCTTATTTCTAAACAAAACTTATTTCAAAGAATCACCTTGTAG
>DWDT01005490.1:0-10387 GCA_018245595.1 Microceris scylla
ATTAAAGGTTAAGTAGTCATCCTCCAATTTATGTTAGATGCATTCAAAAATGAATGAGATGCAACAAATAAGTAGGTACCTATGCGTTGTTGATGGATGCACGTGCCAAGAATCAGCCATATTAATTAATGAATAAATAGAAATTTGCTTTTTATTAATAGGTACTCTTCATCACAATTATGTAGTTTTTGATAAACGTATGAATGAAGTCGTTAAAATTATGGTATAATGACAAAAAAGCTTGATACCTGTAATTCTACCAAGCTTCCCTTGCTCCAGATGGTTGGCTACCAGTCCTAGTATATGCGCTCCGACACTGTAGCCAATAGTGTGGATCTGTTCCGGCGGCACCGACTTCACCGGGTGGTACTGCACGTACTCCACCAACTGCGTGATGCACAGGCTCGCAAAGCGCGGAGCCCATTCTATCTAGAATATTAACACGGTTAACAATATGTGGCAGTTTACAATGAAAAAAATACAGAAAAAAGTGATAAATGGTTCATTAAGAATTTTGAAGACTTTGTATGTAATTGTTATGCGTATAAATATAGTCTCTCGTTATGCCAGAGGCTATGTATATCTGCCAAAACAGAGTACCTTCTGAAACTGATAAAAAATAAATAGCATGTAACGTGTAACCGTGTTACTGAAAACGAGTTTTTTTACCGACGTGATTATTAATAGATAGCCTGAATATTGTTAAGAGGCCGTTCGTTCAAAATAAATCGTTTCAAACGGAGAACTAGAGAGAACCCAGTCGTATATGTTGTTGATTAAGGGGTATATACGTGAGTATAAATAACGTGATACATATAAAACTAGCAATTTACAGTTCAAACTAAAAATTGTTACCTAACGAAAAGATTCTGTTATTTGTCATTTAAGTACCTAACCGCATTTAAAAAAGCTTAACTTAATATTCGTTCTATTTTTCCATGTAACAATTCAAAACTGCCTTGTCTTATAATCTTCAAGCCGAAGCCTTGACCTCCTCGAGCGGTTGAGAAGCCTCTACTGCTGTACGCTTTTAATAGACTTAAACTACATAGAGTTAAGGTACACGCTTATTATTTTTGTCTCGTGCAAAATACTGGCAAAGTATCTATATTTAATTTTTTTTATTTATATGTATGTATGACAAATTTTTTTTTTAATTTATATAATAATATTTAAATAATGGTTATGTTTCACAAAGTAACTAATAAATATTAAACAGCAGCTAAATACCGTTGTAATAGTACGTAAGCGATTCGTTGCTGCTCATTATGACGCAATTAGTGTAGTTATAACGCAAGTAATATAATTATGGACAGAAACACGTTGAAGTAAAGACGTTAGAAGACAAACGAGCTTACGAAATGTTACAAGTTTACTTAATTATTAACAGCTGAAGATTATATTAGTTTAATACCAATACAAACACGTACAGATAATACTTTTTACATCCAGCAGAGGGAATACGAGTAGTTATGTATCTAATTGTACAATCTGTGTTCAACAATCCTGACCATAGACAACCAACATGATTTAGACAATAAACAAATTTAATTTCTAATAGACAAACTTTATGGACTGTGCTGCATACATTTTCTTTTAAAATCTTATTTTGTGCTAAAGAGCAGTTCTTTTTTAATTGTAGTTAGAAGTGGAGGCATATGAAGCGGGAGAGGCATCTTTATCCCGATAACAATGCATTTGGGATAATTTTTTTTAACCAATTTTGTTTATGAATGACAAAAATGTATACTGTTTTAAAAATACAAATAAGGATAATGGCAGCAACCTGACTGAGACACGGCTCCTTGACTAGGCTTCCGTAGTCCACGATGATGATGTTATAGTTCCCTCGTGTGAAGTACGCCTTCCTCATGTCAGTGCTCGGTGACAGGTTCCTCCCACCGCCAAAGCCATGCACCACTATCTTGGTAGGATGTTTCGGGTTGAACCTCGAGTAAGTCAAAGAATCGTTGTCCAAGGTGTTTAGAAGTTCGCCTTTCTCTTGCGTTTTCCTGTAATTAGAAAATTTCCATTCACGAAATAATTTATTATTACTATAATTAACAATGAAGTGCGCTAACTAATACTAATGGACGCAGGTGCCGAGGGAGATCAAGACTCACTTATGTAGACCAAATATATAAGGTTTTATGTAATGGGGACGTCAGAAGTCTCCGAAACCGGCGTGCATGTATGAAGAGTGTGATGTACGTGGACGAAGCACGGCACCTGTCACACACGTAAGAATAAAAATATCTGTCGCTCTGTGCTCTGTGCCTACCCCGCAAGGGATCTGGCGTGAAGATATGTATGTGTATGTATGTACTAATACTTATCTTTCTCATGGCATTTAACTCGAAATTAAACAATAAGGTGTTACAAAAATAATATAAATATCATATTTGATCCTTGTTAACCTCAACATTTTTTGTAAGTAGCTAACCGCCAACCTTCACTGGTTGGAAAGGCACAATAAAATATTTTTAGTTAATAATATGAATAATAATGCACGACTGGATACAGTGAATATAATATGAATAATATTAGTGATTGTGCAGTGATACCTTGCGTATTACTGAATGTGTTACTAGAAATATCACATTTTATGAAGAGCTTCACTTCAACATTATAACGATTGTTGTTGAATGTTCAAATACTTACCGAGTGTAGAGGTAGAACTGCATGTTGGGATGCGGGCATCGGTAAGGCGGTGGAATACACGACGTGGTGTTGAACAAGTCCCGCACCGACTGGGCCTTTTCTTTGCTGGGTTTCTCGTTTTGCTGCTGGGATTTTGATACTGGAAATACAAAATATTGACATTAGTCCTTAGTACCGGGCAAGTGGACTTGGTTACTATTATCATCACCATGAGCCTGTTCCGCTGCTGCTTCCACTGCTGAATATAGACATTTCCACGGAGGGGTTTTTGTCCATAATTTCCACGCTAGGAATATGGGCTATGGGATCGTGTAATGACGTTTCGTAGTCAAGGATTATGCAAAGCTTACGTTTGTTGTGTCTATAGAACATTTGGCAGTCATTCGAAGCAACAAGCACCTAATATTAATGTGATTGCTCCGACATGCTGTTGTCATGATTTTAATCAACTCACACTTTTATACATATCTAATTTTTAAGTAGAAAATATGCGGTCCAAAATATGTCTTTAGGCATTTTAATGGGAATATATTATGAACAATAGAATACAGAAATGTTATCCATGTTGATAAATTTTCATATATGTAATTCTATGTCAGACAGGTATGATCGATTACCATGAAGACAGATTTTAAGTGTTGGTACGAAACCACTGTCTTTAATTTATATAAATTAATAATATTTGTAAAATGTACACTCAAAATATACAATGTATGTTCGTCGTTTATATTCTGCACTTGTTAATAAATCTAAATTGTTACTAAATAGACCAAATGATAAAATCTGCAACTTTTCGGAATTAACAAGAAGTCGAAACGACCTTGTTAATTCACTGACATGGAAAAGTTCAACGTTCACGGTTGTTCTCCCTCAATCTACACAACTGAGGGAAATTTACGACAAACTTCCAAATCATTTTGATAGGATAAACTAAGGTATAGAATAACTTTCGGGAGAGAATCAATGAAAATAAGAATCAGAAAGAAACTGAGAACGCCACGCTGCTGTATGCCCACAACGAAATGAGCCTAAGTGTGGAAACATTCTCATTATGGAGAAAGAGACTCCTAAAGATCAGCGAAACAAATTTACATATTAATATAGCATGTTTACATAAATATGTTAAAACTATTATATGCTACCAGGGTATCGTAGACTAGTTTCAGCAAAATATCTTTACAACCGGCAATACAATACAGAGTCGTTCACCTTTACGTAACTCGAACAAAATATTCTCATAAATCGTTGTATTGATATAGCCACCATAAAAAGAGCTTTTTTTACTATTTTCTCAAGTAACAATGTGACGGAGCGGGTTGTGCCAGCGGGGAATTCTATTACAGATCGAGACGAAGGAACTCATAGAACTTTCACTTTGCTGTGGAATAATTTTCCTATAAAATCCTAAGGTAACGTGCTTATTCCGGCTACAGATTATACTGCCGTTGCGAAACATCTTTAATGTTCCTTTAAAAAGGTCGTAGGCTAATACGTTTTGCTATAAGTAAAATATTTTGAAGGATTAGCAAAACCGTACAATCATCTCGGAGAACAATTATTCAAATACATGAAAAGTGATGTTTATTGGAAATTAGTACGTTTACTCATTCGTCAATTCGTCCAAGCTTCATAAATCAGCGTTAACTCTGCAGGAGAGTGTCATGGGAAATATTTAAACAAAGATTTTTCCCAGCGTAAATCAGTATTCACACAGGTATGTTACATATTACACACACACAGAGACAAAATCACGCGAGCCGCATTACAAACGTTACATTAATTGATCTGTGCTACTGTTAGTGACAGCTGGTCGCCTGTCTTGACATCACAAAGTTGCTAGATGCGCAAATTAAATTCAACAAACTTAGAGTACGTTAATTAAATACTAAGCTTTGTCGTGTAATGTTTAAATTTTTTTTACACTCGGAACATAAAGGTACTTATGCTCGTCCCATGAATGTTTTTTTGAATTGGAGTTGAACCTATAACCTCCGGGTCAGCAGTCAAGGTCGCTAACGACTGAAATAATGAGGCAGGCTAGTTATTATTATTATATCATCATATGTTTTAATATCACTTGCTAACTGTGAAAGAAAACGTCACCAGGAAACATGTACATCTTAGAATTAATAAAAAAAAATTATAAAGTGTGTTAAGTTTGCTAACCCGCCCTTATAACCCTCTCAATAAGACGAGACCCATATTCCAACAGTTTAATGATAAATGGGTCGATTACCATTATTATTATATCATTAAACGAGGTTCCTTGCTGGGTAGGCAGACACCAACAAGTGTCAAAAACCTCTACGTTCCACGTTGTTTTTCAATATTAACAGAGAGTTTTATGTAACATTACGAGTGGTAATAATACACACGAGTGTATGGTAATGTTTTAAAACTGTTCATTTCCTTGACAATTAGTCTCACGTCCGCGATGAATAAGATTATAATTTAGTTGTATTAAAACTAGTACGCATGCATATATTTACTACAAGAAACGTAATGTTTAATGGGCTAATATTATGTCCGCGATGTCAATCACCTGTCACTTGTGATGTTTTTTTCTTATTTAACGTATCAGAATGGTTAATATATACCCATGTACCTATGTCGAGTAAAAACTAATCTCTGTAGCTACAAAATATTGCTGTGCTATTAAAGAAATTTCCTCTGGATACATGTAACGATGTCGAATGTCAAATTTTCGAGTTTAACCCACTTGATCTTTGTTATTATATGACTGATATTTTCAATAGACTGATATGATGTTGACTATATCTTTTCAATGACTTTTCTTAGACTGCTTCGCTGGTCAGTTCTTTGTAAGCGAGACTGCTGATCGAGTTGTCCTGGGTTTAATTCCCGGGTAGTTCAATATTAGATTTCTCTAAGTTACTATTTATAGTTGTAACTTGAAGGTCAAATCTATGTCCTGTATATGGCGATAGATTCACCCCTATTATATGGTGAGACGTAGATTTAAACAGGTGGACCACGAGAGCGGTCTACATTCCTCTGTCTACCCTTTCGGCGAATATAGGCGTGAAGTAAATATTTCCAATACTTGAAATTATACTAATAAATAGGATTTCCAAAAATATTTTTTTAAAAACGCAAGCATATGGTTAACATAATATTTGTTTGTCTATTAATATGTCAGTTAATTTCATTAATAATAATAAATTACGCAGCAGCGCCATGTTGAAAATGTAAATCGTAAAGTTATTCATTAACGATATTGTTAGTTTGTGATAAAATTTAATAGAGTCGGCTGCATATTTCAAAATACGGGTGTGTATCGTGGGTACGAAGGTTGATTACTACAATGTTTCATAATATAACCTTAAAGAAAAAAAATGTTATAAATTTGTATTACAAGGCCGGTTTTGCTCACACCTCTGCAGTTACGATGTATGGACCGCGCAACCGATAATGTTGTTTAATTCGTCCACACGTGTTATTCCGATCGAAAACTCTAGACGATCCATTTTTAAGGACTAACCATATAAATATGTGAATTATAATATGAGATTTAAATATACAAATAAAATACAACACAACTATATTCATGTACCTTTCATGTGTTATTAATAAACAAAATGATTTACCACTGTATAATAGTTGTTATGACTGCCTCGTTGGTCGAGTGGTTGCAAGCGCGCCTACCGATCGGGAGGTATTGGGTTCAATCCCGGGTCAGGCACTATTGGATTTTTGTAACTTAGAACTTCTAATGGGGATTCGGTGGATTTTTCTAATTTAGAATATCTAGTAATGAGTCTGGATCTGTGCCCGGTACACTTCTCTGCCTACCGCTTCATAGATCACAGGCGTGATGTTACATTATAATAGTTATTGATGTCAAGTTACATCAAAAACACATACGTAACAATCAATTTATTACGTACAATTCGTAACATTTAATTGAGAACTAGTTAAAGGAATACATGAATACAAGAGAATGTAGAACAACATAATAAAAAAAATATTCAAGAGGGTATCCGTATTAGTAAATTTATAACAATTTCCCAGATCACTTCTTGATAAGCTCATTCCCTACTCCATTGTGGGACGTAAACGTAACTGATGAAACGTAGAAATGTACTACATAGGTCTGCCTCCCTCTTTGTGTTTCACAGGCATAGTGTTACGTTTATTTTTTACGTGAAAACAATATGATTATCACTTACGCGCTAGTCATTGTTTATATAAAGTGAAGTAACATAGCGCCGTGAGAGCAGAGAGTCAGATGTTATGCAACACCGAATGTTGCCCGACTCACTTTGAACGTAACTGTAGTGTTGCCAGCTAGCATTGGTGACGAGGGATAAATATGGGACTTTTAACTTGAATTTGTAACTGACATTATACGAGAGTACACAATAAGGGTTTATAAGTACCTACTTTATTTTAATAACGGTTATAGTGACTACATTGTGGTTTAAGGAAAAAATAGTAATTAGAATACGTCTTAAATTTTTGCGATATGAAATGTTATGATTTTTGCTTACAAAATTATACTGTTGTGTAGCCCTGTTTATCACATTTACTCTCTTCCCTAAAAATTTAGGCTCAATTTGAGAAATATTGATTAATTTATCAACATCAACCGTTATACTACATAGTGAATAAAAACACCAACAATCCTTCACCAACAATCTTATATAATGAAACTTGATGAATGCTTTGCAAACAATAGACGTTTTAAATTATTCAACAGATACATTTTATACCGATTTGTCTTTTATGTTTGAAATGGATAAAAGAGCAATTTAAAATGTATAAAAAGTACCATTTGTCTGTTTGGAAACGAGACGGTTGGAATTTTGAGTAGGTTTCAAATTCAAGACTGATCACTAAGGTCAGTCCTGTTATTCTCTTTATCATGGTTACCTCAATTAGCACATTCGGAAGTAGCGCACTGTGGGCACGCTGCATCGCACGTAGTTTGTAACTAGTTTACGGTTCGGGGGAATTCTAGAACATTTTTTTGTTTGTGAACCTCTGATAATAGCCCGATGATATGAGTTACACTATTCTCACACATGTGTCCAGCGCAGAAACTATAAAAGAAGTAAAATATTTATCATTGTGATGATAATATTTTAATCATCATTTCATTTTATATAATGTGCATTGTAAAGTACTCGTAATGTTTTGCCTAAGTAAATAAATAGTAGTTTCATTTATATATAAATGTATAAACGTATCTTCTGATTTGAATTTGAGGTAAAACAAAAGAAATTCTATTTTTGGATATTACTTAAAATTCTATGAAGTTGAATTAAAAACTTCTTTTAGACCGTGTGAACGGCCCTTAAGGCAGCCGGACGACGGTGACCTACGTAACCACACTCGGAAGTGGCACACTATGCAGTGCAAGCTACAGATGTCTCGTTTTAAGTCGTTTACGCACAACCCGATCAACTTTCAGCTGGCTGAAAACCGGACCGCAGAGAATTCAAACGTATTATACTGAAGGTAATAAATACCTCACAATAAATCTTACATAATTATACTCTACTGTATTGAACTATCTATCTTGACATTTAAAATGTATAATACTATCTTTAATGCGTAGATCGCTGATATTTTAAAGGCACAGTTAATTACTTTTGTATATGAATATATATGTACCGACTTAACTCAGGTTTTTTAGTACGTAGCATTATGAGATATACGAGTAGCAGCTCCGCCGAGACCGCACTGCTATTGGCAAGAGATCATGAAAAACGCATGCGGTAATTCTGAAACTAATTGAACTATCCCGAAATATCTTTCGGATATTAAATGCCCATGAAACATGTAATCATAAAAGAACTTATGTGTTAGCCTTCAGAACGTAAGCCATTATTTTTCTCCATAACCTTGCCGCAAACAATTTTTCAGCTTAATGCATCCGGTGCTTTATAGTAACAGAGACAATGCAATGACTGTGAGTACAGCAGAGAGCGACAACGTGTTTCCTTGTTGTGCAACCGGAACCTAGTTTTTTTTTGCAGCTGTCTAGAAACGTAGGTTTTTTAAGTCTAGATCTTTATATGTCGATAAGTATACGGCATCAACCATATCTATTAATTAAACTGAGAACCAGTTCGTTGAAATATTTGTTACCTTACGTTCCTTTAGTTCATAGATATGTAGCAACAATAATAAATATATGTTATTAATAATTGATCATTTAGTCTTCAGTGCCATGTAAAACACCACCTCTAAGTACGTGCAAATATAAATTCAAATAGTTATATATTATTTCATTAGTTACTAGAAGTACAATTATTAATAACGAACTAAGTAAAGTATATTATAATAAATAAATTCTAAGTAATTTAAAGATAATTTCCTAAAGTCACATTCACCGAAAATGATACAGAAAATTTTTTGCTTAAAAATTGCAAGCGCGACTGTCAATGAAGTTTAAATACAACACAATGCTTTATTTTATTTTTTGGTCACTGGTGACATAGCAAAGTCTATTTTTAATAAGTTTTTGTCGTAAAGATAAAAATACAATAATCTTACCGGTCAACTGCAGTGCGGTAATTCCAATAACAAACAGCCACTGAGAACTAGTCACCATATTTACAGATATGAATCACAGTTATTATATCACTGATATCGTATTAAAATATCATCGATACAGTAAGTCATCAATCGAACTTAGTATTCTTTCGAGTGCGCTAATTTTACTGATCACTGGCAATCACTAAAACTTTAATGTAACTTGATAACTTTTTGGACTAAGTTTAAAAGTTTATTGTCCTTTTTTTTATAGTAAATTTAAAATTGTTTCTTAAAGGCGTGTGCAGCGTGCGTTTTCTGTGCGGGAACTGACAGCGAAAGTGGTTGTATATGATGCTGACCCTCGGCGCGGTGGCTCGCGCCCCTCTCAGCAGTCTTCGCGATTCCCGTACGCACATTTCCTCCGCAACCGCATTACGTAACGACATATAATAGCGGTCATTAAGGTCGCCAAACTGTGACCGCAACGATATGCGGTAATTACAAATAATCAACTTACGCTGCCGCTGACGTGTATCGAATATTTTCAATTTAATTTTATCGATAGATTTAGCTCTACATCCATACCTTTCAATCGATATTTGCCGTATCTCGCCCTCTAGTCTAATGACCTGAAGAAAATAGTGGGTTCAGCTGGATTCGGAAGGTCCATAATACGGTGGAGTTGCCATTTAGGAGAGATATATGTCCAGCAGTTGATTACCAAAGTTGGATTGATAGATGACCCATATTTCAGGTAAGATTCTATTTATCCAATAGTATCAGGACGCGAGTTTAATTTAACTTAATTTTGGAAAATTCAGGTTACCAATCATAAAATAAATTACCACCATGTTTCATCTCTACGTTGATATCGCCAATTTACGCGTATGTTCATATTGTGTAATGAAAAACATTTAACAAAATTGACAAAAATATTATATCACATAAACATTTGTGGTGCGGTACATCCTATGTCCGATTCAGTATAAATGAATTTTTTTTTACAAAAAATGCTTGTACAAGTAAATATTAAATAAAAAATTAATAGAAATATTGAAAATTATATGCCGTTTTAAAAGCAAACATTTTTACTGTTTCTTCTTCTTCTTCGTGCTCTTCATTGCAGAAGATCGTGCTCGCTCTGCTAAGCCGCCTCCATTCCGCCCTATCTTCCGCCTGTCTCAAGGCATCGGTGACAGGAAGTCCCGTGATCTCCTTCACG
>DWDT01005491.1:0-10386 GCA_018245595.1 Microceris scylla
ACCCTTTTATCATTCTACTGCTGGAACGCGGGTATCCTCTCGGAATGAGAGGGTTATGCCAGTCTCCCAAGCTTTGGTCAGGTGCGGGTCGGCTAGAAATATAGCAAAAAATAACTTTGTGAAGCTTTTCCCTCTCACATAATGGATCACAGCCTCATTTAGCCTAGACATATAAACAGATTAATTCATGAGGCCGGCTCATTAACGTTAGTCACGACTTGTGACGAGCCTAAGATTTAATTTCTTATAAATAAGCAGATATACCAATACGGTGAATTGAAGACTGCCTGCGTCTTTGATGTTGCGAAATATGAGATTCTTCACATCACGCGGGATTAGTCCGGGGGCTGACGATCCGACAATTGATTTCGTAGTAGAATCGGTATAAATGGATTTCTCTCATGAAATTGATTTATTGAATGAATGAATGTATGAATGCCTAAACGAGTGAATGAATGAAAATTTTATTCAGATGATACAAAACCGTTTTGAGATATAAAAAACAAAATACTATTCACATCCTACAAAACACTGTACAAGTATTACAGGAGAAAACGTAACATCTTTACATCGGGCATAAAACCAGACTCCGAGACTTCACTGGGTACTAGAAATTCTAAATTAGAAAAATCCAATAGTATCCGGTCCAGGATTGGAATCCAGTACCTTCCAATCGGCAGTCGCACTTGCAACCACTCGACCAACAAGGCAGTCGAAAAAACATAATATTATAAGATCTATGTCATTGAATGATTTTAGAGATTGTTATCTTTTTTTATATGGTTTTATTTGTTAGTTTATTACAAAACAAAGTTAACAAAACCTTAAATATCACGAGGTGTAAATGGCTTAGTACAAAATCGTATACAATCGTGAACAAAATATGGAGTCCAGTCAGAACAAGCATAGAATAAAGCTATACAGAAGATACACTTTGAAAGGTTCGAGATAGTAAAGGATTCACAGTTATTTATTAACGTCTAGTAAACGCATAAAATTAAAGATATACATATGTAAATTGTTTATAGGGCAAAACATAAAAAAAAAAATATTCGGCTTTTAATCGACATATACTTGTATGTACAGGTGTTTGTGTATATATTTATAACCAAATTGAAACATTAATTGGTGTGTTTTGCTCAATATTTAATTTAGCCTCACAGAGTTTTTCTTTTACAATAGGAATATTAAAACGCATAGTTTGCTATGTTAGCCTACTTCGAAGACGTTAGAGAAACCTATAGAGAATTTGTATGGAACTTCTGTTTTTCCTTATTCTGTGGCGCAGCCGAGCATACTGGTAATTGCCTTAAATACACGCAAGTGATCTGCGATGTATCAGACCGAGCGGTTTCAATCTGGGTCAGAAGATCTGCTTGGATGTGGAATTTTCAAACGAGCCAAGGATAGGCAATAATTTTAAAAGTAATGAGGACATCTTAAATGTTACTGGTGAAACTAACCATCAATTGATTTAAATTTTCTAAACTTGTTTCTGCTATTTTTACCTAATTATTTTTAACTAGATGCTTGAGTTAGTAAAAAATTATTTTGCTATTTTATTTAAATTATACATATGTAGAAGACGTACATACATTTGGCCAAATACTTCAAATATCAATTATGAGCTTTATAAAAAGGAATTACAAGTATTTAGATGCATTTCATTTAAAGATTTTCTGCTATATAAAATATTCCAAAATATACCTTATTAGAAGGTACACGTACATACACGTAACGAAAGTCACAATCATATTGGTGGTAAATATCATTTTCATTAACGTTATACACCCCACAGGTTCTGGTATGAAAGACATAGAAAGAACTAAGCGAAACAAATTTTTATTTCTTGAAGAAATGAATTTCGCAAGCGTTGCACATCTCTATTTTTTAATGTCATCGTTTCGAGCCTTCTTAAAACTCTCTCTAATATTTCGCTTATCATTTTAGCATTATGTTTTGCAAATGTAGCACTTGTATAAAAAACTACTAGCATTAACAAAGTTCTGTAACCAAATTTGAATGTCGTGATGTTAGTACATTTTTTTCTCTAACAACGAAATTGAATCAATTTGGTAGTGAGTATTACTGTACTGGTGTTGTATGAAAAGGTCATGTCACGTATCCGCAACTCGTCACCTGTCGATCTGCAGCTCGCGAAACCGTGTATTACCCCAAAGTAATAAGCACTCTATGGTTTTAGTAGTAAGGTCTTAAATAGCTTAACGATCTAAATTTACTATCGTTAAAACTTGTTTCATACTGCATTCTTAAACGTAGCGATAAATTGGTGAGGAAAATTGGTAGGGATTTGAAAATAACTTATTAATAGTGTATGAATATATTATATTATGTAAGCCGAGTACTACACTTTTCTACGTACCACTTCGGGAATTATAGCGTAATGTTACGTTTTTTCTTACGTATTAAAGTACGAAAATCATATCGCCGTTTAACAATTTGTTAGCTAAATACAGGTTACGTTGTTAGTAGGATCGATTATAAAAACAAAATAATCGATTGTAATTGTACAGAGACTGTGACAGAAGGTGTACAACTTTCGAAAACACGGTCGCTTATGGACTCTCGGAAGCCATAAGGAGTGGTGGATGGCGCGCCAGTTAGGGGTAGAGTAGATCTAACGATGAATGTATAATGGCATAAACACGGATAAATTATCACAAACATGACAAAATTTTATTTAATCGTCAATCTCATGGCAGTTCATATACGCAACTCTTTAATAAGTTAGCCATTCAATCTTTTAGATGTTTTATTAAACTAATATGATACAAATGGTTCTGCGTATTAAACTAATCAGTAACTACTGGTCCTGAAAGGTTCTTAATTGAATTAATGGCCAAGCAATTGACGATTTCAGTTAACTATTCTGGTTATGAGAATCTATGTTTGTCGAAAGTACGCACGATTTTGGAAATGTTGGGGGTTGTATCTAAGACTAATTCCATTTATTCTTTCGCTTGACTCTTTACTATAAAAAACTGGTACCGAAATATTACTTTAATCGAATATCTGACATACAATTATCAATCTTATGACTATGTTTAAAAGGTATAAAATAGAATAACTGACTGGTCATTACGTCATAGTTGAAGCGAGCTATTTTCAATTCTATTCGCCTTTAGATAGAGTCACAAATGACATAGCTGTGACCATCAATGGGTTATGTGATAGGTCGCTATGGAATGAACCCATCATACCAATGACCTTTCCTGGTTTCTAGTAAAAGTTATTCTAGTTATGTGGGAGATGTACTTGGCTATCACTTGTCTGTTTTATGTAATTCTATATTTACATACCCATTATTTTGTACATTACGATGGCTTTCTATGAAGTCTTCAATCGACCTACTCTTACGTCTTTGCGTAAGGTTTCGGCATCAAATACGTAGAAATTACAATAATTTCAATTTAGTCTTTTAGGGATTTATTTATAGTGCTTTCGATGGCTGCTTGCTTTTTCCATATAGATACAAATATGTCTTGCTCTCTCTTGCTTTGCTTTACTTTGCTTGTTTGCTTACTAAGTCTATCGATGGTAAAAGAAATGCAGTCTATGGCATCATCTCCACGTAGAAAGTGCCTTTTCATTCTTGCCTTGCATCACCTAATATTAATTGTACATTGCTGCTTATAAATACGCTGTTCGAATAATAACAAAATAAATAACGCAATGTACAGCGTGCTGTTTAATAGCTGAAAAGATACGCCAAAAATGCTCTTGCTTTGAAGACCGTTGCCATGTTTTAAAAAGTTGCACTAATGTCTGATTGAAACCAGATTTTCAGTCGACACCGAAACCTTAACAAAATTTTCAGTTTATCTAATAATTTCGTCTAAAACTGAAACCGAAAGTTCCGAATACTAATTAATACCTCTTTCAATACTAATCGTACACTCTATGTAAATGGATGTAAAATTTACACTATAATATTTTACACAGTAACTGCAGGTTAGAAAGGTCAAGTCTCAGGTAGGTACTTATTAAATCTATTAACAGGTTGGTGGGTGAGACTGTTTCCACTTAATGCTTATAATATATAATTGAGTGTTTTGTAAAAGATGGTCAAGGTAATCAAAATAATATGAAGGCAGATGCTGGACAAAAATCACATTTTTAATACCAAAGATTGGCCAAAAATTATAGCTGAGATATTTTATGCTACGTGAAATAAATTAATATAAATAACTTAAAATAAAATGCAATGTAACTTTTAAATTGTGTAGAGACGTATGGTGAGTAAAAATGAATTCAATGAAAATTGTAATAACGATAAAATTATTCATTATGTTAATAAAAAAATAATATAGACTACTTTGTGGAAACGCCACTTTCTTATTGTAGATACGTTTTACTGTTGCACTGTAGAGACGTTACTTTTAATTTGTAGAGACGTTACTATTCATTTGTAGAGGCGTTACTATTCTATACATATTTGAGATCATACTGCCGCGCTGAGTAACATTAGCTATTAGTGACTTATGACTTTCAAAGCGTTTGTATTAAAACTGTTTCAGTTCTGTCGTCGGCGCTTTTATCTTAATATTGTAGCAGACATAGTATTTAATGTCTAGAAAGTACACGATTAGATTAAACATGCTTGTAACCTTAAAATATTTACTAGTACATTTATTATTTTATCTCACAATATATTTATATTATTTTTACATGTTATATTATGCAATTAAAGTCTTATATTCACGACACATCATTTACAAGTTGTCAAGTTTCTAACTCTAAGCTTTGTCCAGTGTAGCCCTACAACTCTACTAACTCTATTTTAGAAGCCAGTGCCTGTAATATTGTTTTGGAGGATGTGATGATAAATTTTAAAAATAATATTATTTTCTATGGACAGTGTCAAGTGCCAGTATCAACCTTTGTTTTTCCATTAACAAAAACGTTAAATTTCCGTTAAAAAAACATTGCTAACCAGTTATTCGGGCACAGGCCCTGCGAATGTAGAGATAAGTTAGTTATTGCGGCATACTGAAGTATCATAACCTTTGCTTCTCACTTTCCAATGACCCCCGGCGTAGCACTAGTGATGTACTGGATATCGATATTTATTATTATTTAAACGTTTGACTAAGACTCTACCTGAGTCTACCTTATGTTTTTGATTTGTGGAATTCTGCTAATGAAAAATTGCCGCCCTGTAACCAGTTGTCGATGTAGTGTATCTTGAAATCATTACAACTCATATCTTTTTCTAATGTTTTTGCTTAAAGTCTATTTTGGTAACATGTTGATTAACAATTGAATATAGAACTATGAGAGTTATGTTAACTTTTATTTCTATAAATATAACCGTATTTTGCCAAAAAATTAAGTGTATATTTATTTTGTATCTACAATACAGTTCTTTATATAAATATACTGTTACTTTATTTATCGGAAACTTTTCAAAAAAAATGATATATGATACAGGCGTACGAATCTTTTTGTTATATTTGTATCAATTAGATCCGATGTTTGGGAGTGTTTGAAGGACAAACATTTAGATTTTTTACATTATCGATATTTTAAAAATTACCAATGCTTTACAATATTTTTAATTTTTCTAGTGACTGAGTGTACATAATATACGTAAATAAGCTGGTATCAATGTCAGGTAAGAACTTAAGCGCATTCTGGTAAAATTTCCATTTACTAAAACTTTCAAAACTGTGCAAATGTTTTTAGTTGTTGCAAAAATTAATAATTATAATTATACTTTATTCATTCATGCATGATTTTATTAACTATCTGTGCCATTAAAAAGAATGAGTATTTGGAATATATTTGCGCTATGGCAACAACTTGTGACAGCTAAAAAATTAAACGAAAGTTTTTAATGACAGATTCCAATAGTTGTCAGCTTTCATTATATTATTATTAATTGCCTAGCAGTGGTCGAAATTTCCGTAAATCATTAATTTTTAAAGTTTCTACGTTATTGATGTTGTTATGTCAAACAGTATAATTGTATAAATATTTATACTGTAATACTGACCACAGATTATTATGTGTCTGACGTCGCTAAGGTGAACGTTAACAATAAAGGTTTTATTTTATTTTGTTTAATATATTTGTAACGTTTACTATAATAAACTTTAGATTTCTGCATATCTTCTCTATGTAACCTTAAACAATACAAGATATTAAACTTCTTCGCGTGAGGGACATTCTTAAATAGGTATGTAAAGGATAGATATTTAATAACGATGTATTTATAATACCATATTTGCAACTAATTAAAATTTAAGTAATATTTAATCATCAACCAGTATCCAGTAAAGGACCAACATGCTAGCTATGGAGCTAGAGAAGGGCCTCGTCAAAGATTTTTGCTCATAAATCTCACATTGGATGTGAATATATTATAATAATACCTATCGATATACATCATGTATTGATCACAACATGGTGTCGATTATTATGTCACTTGGTGTCCAAGCGCAAAATAATTACGTCTTTGTAGAATCACATGGCTCTTTCTCACGCGTAATTTACATGTTTGTTTGGACGTTTCAAATGTTTGTCAAATTGATTTACATTTATCGATTTTAAGGCGCCATGCAACGGCGCTGTTTCGCTATGGTTGTTCTTATTATATCACCATAGCCTGTTCCTTCTGGGGAAGACAGAGATAAGCGAGTGCCAATGTTAAGCAGTGCTAGGCACTGATGGCAGATGATGTGATATAGATGGAACATGATATGGATGGGAAGTAATATGGATGGTAGATGATATGAATGGTAGATAATATGGATGGTAGGTGATATGGATGGTAGGTGATATGGATGGTAGATAATATGGATGGTAGAGGATATGAATGGTGGATGATATGGATGATATGCCTATGATGCACCCTGCTATAAAACGCTCTCGCACAGCTAAGTGCTTTACCGATGGACAGTACCGTAGAAGGTGCAAGGAGCTGTGCATTGGAATCTTCAAACAGTATGCCCAGCGCGGTTATTATGGCAGTATGGGCCTGCCGAAGGAAATTTTTATCCTGCCCTGCTATTTTGAGTATGATCCAGTAATAAACCGAGACAGGCTGAGGATGTGATGTTTTCAGACATACCTATATTGTCACTAAACGGTACGAAACGAACATATGGTTTGTTGCGTACAATTGTAACTGGCACTCTTCACGACGTTTACCATTCATCGTGCATCATCTGCATTTAATTATCGTTGGGACAATCTAGGTCTATTTCAAAGGCCATTTGGTAACATTCGCGTTGATTGGTAAACGGGCAGCGGGCCGTTTGATGTGCACTAGCGATGCGCGTTGCGCGTCTCCTATCGTTTGCCTAACAAATGTAAGTTGGCAGTTTGTGTGTGCGTTAGATATTATTAGGCATGCGTGAGACGTTGCGTTCGAGGAAACCGCGCTTTCCCGTTTCACCGCAGAATCCTTTTAGCGTTTCGAGAACGCTACTGTTCTTTTGAGTTATAAGCGGACAACGGTTTGGAAGTTTTTTTTTTTAAAACGGTTTTTTTCTATTAAATGGAATGGCAAACAGCCAGACAGCCTTTCTTATGGTGGTTACAATCGTGTATAAATACTTGATGTTGGTTCCTAATGTGTTACCTACTTTAGAGGAACTTTTTAATGCTACGGTCGAAGAAGTCACTATTATAACATAATGTTATCACATTTATCAAATTATTTATCGTTCTTATGGATCTTTTGTGATAAAGAGAAGGGTTAAGGACATAGCTTGCCATACTGCTCAAGCGCGAGGCGACTGACTTCACTCGCTTTAGACACCATTATGAAGAACTTTCAAGTGTGCAAGATCCTGTTCATGATGTTTTACCACAGATTACCATCATACTGACTGTGGGCAGCCACAAGGGCATGCTCGTCATATGGTCATCGGTCATGAACTCTCTGGTATTTGAGTCACCTATTATTGTTTTGAAATGAAAATGTACCGACTCTACAACCCCCTACGGACTGAAACACAAAGCAATATCTTCATAGTAAAAACAGGTTATTAGCAAATTTATTTAATTTTTTAGCGACTGCAGGACGTCACGGTCACGTGTAAACTGCCCTTCAACCATTCAGTGGCTACGCCATGATTAAGCATAACGGATTATGACGTCATGAATAGCCTTTATGATGTCATCCATGCTTCCGAATAATCAAATGCAGTCCTTTGATATATATTATTATATATCAGCGGTTTGGTTTAGACAACACAGGTTCTGCCTAGTTTAGGACCAGATGGCTGTATGCGAGAATATTCTAAATATATTATTGTCCCTATGTCACAAGGCTATTAAACTAGGAACGCTTGAACATCAATTCTCTCGTGGCTTGTACCGTCGCACCACATTTGCGTAATTCACACGGAAGCGAGATGAGTGTGACTGACATAATGATCTGAGCATTATGAGCAAACGGCGACAGATGCATTCTTATAACTGATTGTGCATTCTCTAGCATTCTCTTTCTGGCCACTTGTTGCGTCAGCGTGAGGATCAAGACCGTTTCGTCCAATCCATTCGTTTATTCATACTTTCATTGTTGCGATTATAATAGTGCAATCGTTTATCATTCTTTAGTAATATATCCGTATAAGACTCGTTTAAGTGGAAACGAGTGGTTTCCTGTAACGTTAAGAGTTCATTTTAGGTTTGTAGTTGAGTTTTTAACGCTCATCCAGTTTACTTAAGGGAAGCTGCGAAAGAGAGGTCCAGGTTAAAAAGACGAAACCATACAAATTTATTTTGCTTATGTTAATGTTGACCGCAACCGCTTACGGACGTTTGAAAACAAATATTAACGGAATCATGTTTTAAAAAAAGATTTTGTACGATTAATTATGGTTAGTTTGATTCTTCTAACCAGTGTCCAAACCGAAATACAAAAGAATGTAGCATCATGCCTGTAAACCTCCCGGTAATAGGCAGAGGAGCATAGTACACTCACAAGTTTCACCAGTTACGTTTCGCCCCTCGGAATAAATTGGTGGTGAGTCTATTGTCATGCTATACACCTGGTATAGATCCAGACTCCGAGTCGCTACTAGTAATTTCTTTAGAAAATCAAAGTTAGAAAAATCCAATAGTACCCGCCTAGGGTATCGAACCTAGGATCTTGCGATTAGAAGTCGCGTTTGTAACCACCCGACCAACAAGGAAGTCAATTTGTAAAACTTAATAACAAAAATATATGGCAGTGATAGCCTAGTGGTTAAGAATTCAGCCCCACCTAGCAATTTATAAAAAAAAAAAATTCTAAGCCGTGTAAAGTCTGCTAACCCGCACTTGGACAGACCATGGCCTTAACCCTCTCAATATGAGAGGAGACCCATATTCCAACAGTTGAATTATAAAGGGATCGATTAAAAAAAAAATAGTTGAATTTGCTGTTTTGTAAAAGTTTGCTACTTGACTTTGGTAGGCGTTCATTTTTTTATAATTTCTTAAGATTTACATCGATCATATTAACAATCTGCATACTTTCTTCTGAAAATGTAATACTTTAAAACTAAACATTCTAAGTTGGCTATAATCCCAGATTATTACCGTCAAATTGGAAACAAAACTTTCAAGCGTAATGTATAAGGCGATCATATTTCTAATATTCGTATTAAGAAAATTCAGTAAGTCAGTAAGTCAAAGGTCATTTATAAAGTAACACTTTGAACAAATAGGTCTTAATGTATGAAGTTTATTTGTTTTTACTAATTTTGCTCTGTGTAAGACGATTATTGAATATAACAATTTATTAGATAATCTACATTAGATTATATTATTTCATAAATAAAGTAATTCCTGGTACAAGATAATTAGAATTACACACATTGTCCATTTTAATTGTTTTGAAACTAAAAATATACATATTACATAGAAAAAACATGTCATGTAATTGACGGTATTCGGTGTCAATTGCATTTGCAATGACCATCAGCTAGGCGCAGCGACGGTCATTACAAAGAAAAAGTGTACTAAATTTTCAAAACTCATCTCTCTCGCATGGACGGCATGGACGACTACACATGTATGCCTAGTTAGACCGTCAACAATAAGTTTGGTTGTTTGTTTTTCTGGTGCATACAAGAACAAAATTCTTGTATGCACCAGAAAAACTAAAAACATTGTGTATCTAAAAGTACTTCAATAAATATAATAAAAAACAAACACTTTCCTTTTCATTGACACTTGTGTCGGGTATAACCAGTAATATTCACATTACGACAACCTCCATTGTGACAAAAGGCTGTATTTGGATTCAATAAGCACGTTTTATTGTCTGCATTTAAAAGTATGAATGTGACTACTACAGTGTTTGATAGATGGCGCTGTTTACACTTACTCATACAACAATCTGATGAACAATAATTTAATTGCTCCAGT
>DWDT01005492.1:0-10385 GCA_018245595.1 Microceris scylla
TATTATAATATGAGTATTACAATATGAGAATTGTGAAATCAGCAGTATTAAATCGGAGTGATAGAATTTAAACCTTTTAAACTCCGAGGAAAAACCCACAGGCAACAATGAGCAAAAAAGGCAGAAAAAAGGATAAAAGCGCTTCCACATATTAAAAAATACTGTATACATCAATGTGCTATTTAAATAAAAAAACAGACCTTTACTCATTGATAAAAGCTACCTTTTCGAAGAATAAATTTATAGTAAATAGTACAAAAAGTTTGAACTTACTGCATCCCTGCCGTCTCTGCCCTCACGCTGCTCTCGTGGCTCGCGCGGCTCCCTCGGCTCACGGGGCTCCCGTGGCTCCCTGGGTTCGCGGGGCTCTCGGCCCTCCCGCGGGGGACGCGGGTGTGCACGCCCGTTCTCTAGGGGTACGCGCCGCTCCTCGCCGCGCCGTTCGCTCGATCTGTCGGCAGGCAATGCATATAAACGTGTGGATATGAAGTCTGTTATGATCAGCCATGCAAATTAGTGCAGGGAAAATAAATAGACCATTCGACCACACACGACTCAGGCAAATACATATATATTCATAATAGTACAAGACAAAAGGGACATGAAAGAGTCAACTACTGAATGATAGAAAAATGTATAATGGATACTGTATTTGTATAAAAATTAGCAGTAATATAATAATTAGTCAAATATATGAGGCTATTGTAGATGCCCAGAATCAAAGCAAGCATTTATGTACAGTTACAACACAGTATCACACTAAAGGTATTGGACAATAAATCATCATTTCACAAACAATTTTTTAAATGTAGTTAATTGATAGTTTTTTAATGCAAAAAAAACAGTTTCATGAATACATAGGTAATATAGGCGTATGCATGCATTACTTCTAATGTAGAAATGTATCCACAACAAAAATAACTAAATAAACTAAGAAAGGTGTCTACCGTACATATAATTATGTATGTATTAAGCCTTAAGGAATGTCAGACTCAAACTGCAAAACAATGAAAACACTATTTAGGTGTTAACATAAAATATAGAATATACAGGTTTTATTATCCAATACCTTGTTTGTTATTCTCATTGCCACAAGTTAAAATGAATGAGTGGAGAGATTGCAAAGAATATTGTGATCATTCTAATAAGCAAATAATTATCATGAATAAAATATAAGAAACCAGTATGCTTACATTATCCTTGAGTGCATGAAATACAAATGCGATCTACATGTAAATTAAGCAGAATGTAATAATTTGTGTACGTTTTAAAAACAACTTATTCTAGATAGATACATATACATATATGTATATATATATATAAAAGCACAAATGAGCAACGAATATTATATTACGATACATTTAAAAGCTTTTGTAAAGTTCAACACATTATTGTATTGAAATATCAAAAGTTATTACAACAAATACATTTGTGTATATTATGTAATAATAATCGTGGTGATTAGCAAGTGACAATGTGAAATTAGATGAGTGATAAGTGATCATTTGGGGTCTATGCACACGACGTTTATAGTGTTCAGTTATATACCGTATTCACAGCCAAACCAACATGATACCACAGATACAAACGTTCAAACGAATCACAACCTTATGACACTATCATAAATGGTGATAGAGAAGGGGTATGTATGTCTGGGGCTGTTGGCTGATACACTATCGACATTCCTACATTTTTGGATTTTTTGTAGCAATTCAAACATCAGTTTGTCTAAGTCCACTACTGGAAATGTACCTACCCTAACCCTAGTAAAGTAGTTTTTTCCCCATAATACTCATGCAGGACACATGGGTTAAGGATTGCAGAGCCCAGCTTCTCGCACCGCCTACGCTATTGCACGTCGGCGATCAGTGCACTTAGCGCTACAGCCTACGTAAACTGTGCTATACCTTATACTTGAAGTTTGCAACCCCTTAACATCCAATAATACAAGCATTAAAAACGCGAAGCTCAATTTGATGAATGCATTCAAAAGTGCACAGCTTTTCGACTGCATTGCTTTTAATACACACTTTATCTGCGTTTCTTGACAGATGTTATAAGTCAGTTGCAAAAACGTCATTTACATAGGCCCTTGTAGTGAAAGCACGTCGAAGCTAATTTTAACAGTTACCATCTGTTATCCATTGTTTTATTGATTGTTATTATGTTGAATGTCACTTAAGATATTTGGGTCAAGTAATGTGGACACAGTTATATGAGAAATAACACGAATAAATAAAGAAGTTTAGAAGAAACTAATATATATGATAGTACATATTTCGAAACAGTAGTATGGCGTGATTCAGTGTAATAATGAAGTACAAGAATGTAAAGAGGTAAATATGCAAAATTTTCAGTTAGACCTCAATATTATTCGAACTTGCTGATACTGATAAGGGAGTAAATTATTCTTTTTAATTTAATACGTCACTGCAGTCCATAGTCGTAACATATACAAATAGAGTACAATAAAAACCACAGCGTACCAACGATTGAATCTCGAATACATGACGCAAAAAATTGCAACAATAATTGTTCACACAGAGTTTTGAAAATGGGCCATAGCGGCTAATGGGAGGGGGGTCACAAGACTGACCGGTTGGGGCGCGGCGGGCGCGCGCGGCCGCGATAGGCGCCGCCGTCGCCGCGTTCGCCACGCTCGGCGCGTTCGCCGCGCTCGCCGCGCTCCTCGCCCAGCTCGGGCGTGGTGCGCCGCCCGCCTGCAACACCGCAGGTATTTATTATTTTAGTGTTCAAAACATTTAACCTGACACTACCATTTAACTAAATTGACTCGTGACATCGAAGTCGATGCATGCATTAAGTTACAATAACATTTGTATCAATTACAAAATTTTACATTGAAACAATTTAAAATTGAAATACAGTAATTCAATAATCCATAAAACAAAAATTAACAACAACTAATACATTAATTATACTACTGTCACTATGGTCATTAAATTAATTATGCCACTGTTCTCCTAACTCATTATCCAATATAGTCAATCAGCATAATAGCATATAATATATTTCACAGCGATTTTATAAGTCATCCAGTTTCTCACGGTGAAATTTCAGTTGAGCACGTTAACATCGCTAGGTGCACTATAGATATGGTGCTGTACCGGGCGGGTAGCGGTGCGGCGGTGGGCGCGTGCGGCGGGCGCGCGTGGGCGGCGCGCCGCGCGGCGGCGGGTAAGAGGGCGCGCCGCCCATCACCACGCGCAGTTGCTGATCGATCTCCTGCTTCTCCGCGCGCATCTGCTCCACCTCCTGCCGGCGTCGCATCGCATCGCATCACATACAATATTCATTCTTGTACATCATATTCCTTGTGTAACCGTAATCACTCATCATGTACCCATCATCATTCCAACTATGAAATGTGTAGAAACATAGGGGTGAATCGGTTTCAACCACATAATAGCTTGTATGTGATAAATTATATGTAACGATAATATTACATTGCTAAATGTGCAATAAAACAAATCGATACCCTCATTGAAGAATTCGGAATTTTAAGATGGCTCCATATAATGAAATGTTTAACAATAGCTTCCAAAACAATGTATTTTTTAAGCACTGCTGCTTGCCGACTATGGTCTACTCACCCAAATCTGGATTCAGTAGTGTAATCGTCTTTTTGATTGAAATCCAACTAAACATATTATGAATGTTTTAAGGGTCGCGTAAAATCCCTAACAGCATAAGTTTTCGTAGGCAACAAATACAAGTGTTTGTGAATGAACCATACACATGTAATTGACCCCCATAATGTGCAAATATGATGTTTGTTTAAATTAAAATATACCTTGAGATGCGCCACATGGTACTCCACCAGCACCTTTGCGTTGGTGATATTCTCCCTCGTACCCACGAACACGAACGGCACCATGCCCTCCTCGCGCGGCGCCGTGGGCTGCGGTTCATTGTCGCCTTCCACTTTCACCTACAGACGAAATTATGCATATATATTATAGTAAGTTGTATTGTAAGAAGTTGGCAAATGATTATTCGGCAAAATAAAATTCTGCGAAATGTTGTCAAGTGGCAAGTTGGCAAATGATAATCTGACAAACATTTTTTGGCGAAAAAGCAGAGATCCCAGATAAACATAATTATTACTATGTCCGCACCTCCACACCCCTGCACTACACTCCTACAATAATTTCACTAAATCTAATCCAGTATTATCTACATCAGTAGACTTGAACCATATTATAACTATATTCCTAGTAAGATAGTAATGAATCGCTTTCACATAACTATGTTGCGGTATATAATTACATTCCTAGGAATGTAACTATATTACGTTTTAACTATCTTACTGTGGCATATATATAGTTTGTCAATGCATATACTAACTTATAGTAGTATTTTATGTAAGTACCTTTATTGTGGATACTGTTTTGTGCTGATTTGCAGATGTGAGCTAGGTACCTAATTTTATATTCTTTTTAGAATTCATTATTACATAATAAAAAGACTGAGTTACACGGTTGTGTCATTCTGAAATTGCAACATTACAAAAATCCTGATAAATGATGATGAAAATAACACAGTCAAGGCCAGGGGTTTTTTAATTCCATATAGATAATGAATATACTCTGCCGGAATTTGTTTCCGGACCCATGTATCCTATGACTGTTTAAAACAAGATGTAATAGTCTGTTCCAGGGAATATGCGCTCTATGTTAAGAAACATTTACTCTTTCCATAAAGCAGGAATGCGGACAAACGTCAACCTATCACATAATTTATATTTCATAACTGCCATTACTGCTACAAACATTTATTCATGGCGCTTATTTGTCATAAAACATTTAGATGCTTAATAACGAAATGAGTAAAATGCGAGTGAGTAGAGGCAGGTGTACTGACGCGCACGACGCCGCTCTTGTCGACGATCTCCTGGATGACCTTGCCGTTCTTGCCGATGACCTTGCCGACGAGGGCGCGCGGCACCTTGATGGACTCCTCCGCGTACTCCAGCAGCGAGCGCGCCGCGCGCACCGCCTCACTCGACTGTGCACACAAGTACACCAGATTTAGTGTCAGCCTTCAGTCTACACAGGAAGACACTGCCACCATGAATAATAATATTGAATAAAAACTACTTTAATTACTTAGCTTGACTTGTTAATGTTTTAATATTAGTTATTTAACATTAAGGGATGTAAGAAACTTAAAACTTCATCTTCACAGCCCAAGCCCATATGTTATATAACAGACGAGAAGTGGCCAGTTGACTGACTATAGCACTGTCTACGCAGCAACTGCTAATTGCCCTGGTCACTTACGTAAAACGACGTAAAGTACCGTTTACGTAAGTACGTAAAGCTATTCTGTGATTCCCAAATTTACATGGCCAGCAGATATTATAAGCACAACCCCGCTCTTCGAGGAAACCTGATTCTAGCAGGGAACTGAGACAAGCTAATGATAATAAAATAATAATAATGATGATAAGTAAATAAAAAAAATTGCATTAGTTAACAAATATTCTGCGAAAAACTGATCTAATATAAAGAAGTATAAAAGTATTTCAAAATGTGCACTCACTTCTCCACAAATTTTGAAAGTACACGAGACCTCCTCAAGCTCGATGTTGGTGATGCCGGCCACCTTGCGCGCCTGCTGGATGTTAACGCCATGCGTGCCAATCGCTAGCCCCATCAAGTCCTCACGTACGCTAAACTCGTCTGAATATCTGGAAACGGAAATGACCAAAATGTTATTTTTATTCTTCATTAACTGCCTCGTTGGTCGTGTTGGTTGAAAGTGCGACTGCCGATCGGGAAGTCCTGGGTTCGATTCCCGAGTCGAACACTACAAAATTTTCTAATTTAAATTTTCTAGTAGTAGGCAATAGACTCACCACCTATTCCATACTGGGACGTAAACGTAACTGGTGAAACGTGAGAGTGTTCTGCATTCCTCTACCTATCTCTTCGGGGATTACAGGCGTGAAGTTACGTTACTTCTTTTAAAATAATATTATGTAGAATCACAAAACTAGCCTAATCGTATTTAACTAATAAAGAAAAATTACTTTCATTGAATCTCTGAATTTTGAACTAGATCAATATGATCTTTTTGAAATAAAATTTTGATATAATAAATTCAAACAATATTAATGAAATCATATTGCACATTACAAAACAGTTATAACTTTCTAAATTTAATCATTATTGTGCTTGTAACATAATCTTAAAACTAGGAAATAAAATACAAACTCACCCTCCTTGATTGTGTATTTTTGTTGATTCTAGTTGCCTCGCTGCCTCTTCAGTCTTTTTCAACAATAACAGCTTTTGAGCTAGGTTCCTGAAATAAATAAATAAAAACTAATTAAATATAGATATTCAACAGTACAGATATCATTGGTTCTTTGTATTACCTTCTCTCTTGAACCTTCTATCATTGCACTATTGGGAGATAGGTCTCTTCTCAGAATTAATGGGTTAATTTAATTTGCATACCTTTAGTTCAAGTAAATGAAGATATCAAGAAAATGTTCTTTGGGTGGTAACAAATTGCATAGAAGTTTTGATGTTATGGTATTGAATATTGGGACAAAAATATATTATCCTAAAGGGTCAAGCATTATAGTACACTTGATACAGCCTTATAAATAAAGTACACAACTCCATTAGATAGAAGAATGAACATTTGTCCTTCTTAGATTACATTAATAGAAATTGGAACGAGAACACATATGTATAATATACACTTGGAAATTAATTGTGTACCAAAAGAATGTTGGAAGTAAATACAACCCATCTTGGCAAGGCTTGAAACCATGGGCCCTGTGACTTCAATGATAACTTTGTTATAAGCACAAAATGAACATAATATGTCCACTGAATACAGCAATGAGATCCCAAATGTATGCTTGTCATTTGGAAACAGTGTGCAGTGCTAGATTATTTGTGAGCATTCTTTCTTTCAAAAGGCAAAACATATCTGACACATCCATACAATAATAACAATTTCTCCTATTCAATGATATGATATTGCTGTCCATAGAAAGTTGATTAATATGGCAAGACAACTACTTCACGTTATACATATGTTTATAGGCAAAGATGACCATTTACCATCCAATTGGGCAGTTTGTCTGTTTGCACTGACGTGTGATATACCAGGTGTAATCGTTAAGTGGGCACAGGCGATTATTCCGTAACTATTACAGATGTCAAAAAACTTTAAACTGATATCAAAAGTACTCTTACTCTACCTAATGAGTAAAATGACAATAATAACTTTTTAAAAATAAAACTAGAAATATCCATAAATTTTACATTAAACACTCCCATACATTTAGTATGAGATAGTAGAAAGGTTTTAGTTCAATGAATATACGTAAGCATTTATCATGTTACAGGTGTTTAAAATAATGCTAGAGAGTGTACGAAAGTTCGGTTTAGAACACTGCGACCTGCCTACAATGTTGTGGAATGTAGCGATTCTGTTAAGAGTGCTGACCCTAGACATTGACTCGCGATATAAGAAAGGTACCCAATATTTCCTTGAAAAACAACTTGGGGATCAGGAGAGATTGGAGAGTCGAAGACACAAGGAATTGATAAGTCATGAAGCTCAATATTTTTCTAAATTCAAAGTTGTTGTCCATTTGTTGGCACCTAAGTACTCGTAACCAATAAATTAACCACAATTCTATAATTGATTTCACTGCCTCGTTGGTCGAGTGCGACTACCGATCGGGAGGTCCTGGGTTCAAATCCCGTGTCGGGTACTATTTATTTATTTTATTTATTTGTCCTTTATTGTTGATAACAAAGAGTGAACTTAATGCCAAGTGGCATTTTCTACCAGTCAACCCAGGTGATGATGAGAAGTATTGAAGTAGAGAACTATAGGATTTTCCTAATTAAGAATTCCTAGTAGTGGCTCGGAATCTGGATCTGTGCCAGATCTATGGCAATAGGCTCACCACCTATTCCATGGGACTTAAATGGTATGGTGAAATATGGGAGTATACTACACTCCTCTGCTTACCCCTTGGAGGATTACAGGCGTGATGTTACGTTTCTATAATTGATGCTTCTTTTCCTCTTTTTAAATATTCTTGCAGGAATCCCACTCATATTCTACATATTGACCATTATAATAACAATCAGCTACTTTTACGTGTATTTGATATCTGTGGCCTGGTTTGTGTTCATCAAAAGTGCAGAAACAGGAGACATCGTCGCTGCCATGGTGGTCTTCTCCCTTGGCATTGCCAGCGAAATTGCTACCTCGAAAATGTTGTACATGTATTTTAAGAAGTAAGTAAATTAATAAGAAGTGAATTAAGTTATAACATAGTTTTTTTACTTGCTGAGAATCTAAAACGATATCCATAATACTTTTCATTTTAACAGAGATCTCATAAGGAAAATTGTGGCAGAATTTTTGGACCACGATAATAGAATCGATCCCGAAACTCGTTTCGCTAAGAACATGCGCAAAAGACTGCGAGTTGTGAAGAGACGTGCCATCGTGTTCTGGACTGTTATAATGAGTAATGGGTTTATATATTGCATTAAGCCTATTATCCTTCCTGGACGGCATTTGATGGAAGATTCTCTCATCATGTATGGTAACAAATTTAAAAAAAAATTAATGCGAAAAACCATGGCCAGATATGACGTATATGTGTAATTAAAAGAAAATAATCGACCCATTATAATTCCATTGTTGGAATATTGGTCTCCTCTCATATTGAGAGGGTTAAGGCCATAGTCTGCCACACTGGCCAAGTGCCGGTTGGCTAACTTCAGACACATTAGAAATATTTTTTTTAATAATTTCTAAGATGTGTAGGATTCCTCACGATGTTTTCCTTCACGGTTAGCAAGTGATATTTAAATTTAAAATGCATTTTTCTAAAGAGAATTTGAACCCGGCACCCTCAGAATGAGGGGCTGAATTCTTAACCACTAGGCTATCACTGCTTATACGTAATTAAATGCATTTTACGAAATAATTTGTGTTATATTTAATCGAAATAATTTATGTAAAATGTTATGTTGGCTGTAAATATCAAATTGGCATATCGATAGCTTTGCTTTTAAGTTTTGCATATAATTATACTATTGTTAAATTATTTTCAACAGGCCTGGAACCAATGCACGAATCACCTAACTACGAAATAGCCTTCTGCCTGTCAGCATGCGGAGTAATGTTCACCTGCTACTTAACAGCAAATATAACTGCATTTTTCATCGTCCTGACTGGCTACAGTGAATCCCAAATTCTAGCTTTGAGCGAAGAAATAAGACTTATGTGGGAAGATGCTAAGGAATATTATAGGAAAAACAATGGATATAAATTTGTATATAAAACTAATCACAAGGGCAAAATAATTAATGAATATATAAGACTAAAATTAATAGAGATTGTTAAAAGACACACGATAAATGTCGACCTTTTACAGCAAGTGGAGAAAGCCGTCAGAGGCGCGATAGGATTAGAATTCATGCTACTTACAGTTGGTCTCATCACCGAATTGCTTGGAGGGTTAGAAAATACATACATAGAAATACCGTATACTCTAATGCAGGTAACCATGGATTGCCTGGTGGGGCAAAGAGTCATAGATGCGTGCATTACACTTGAGAACGCGATGTACGATTCCAAATGGGAAAATTTCGATATTGCTAATATGAAAACTATTTTGCTAATGTTACGAAACTCTCAGAAAACCATCACGTTCTCCGCTGGCGGCATTACCATTTTGAGTTTCACTAGTTTAATGTCAATCTTGAGATCGGTCTATTCAGCGTACACTACCCTTCGGTCGACTGTTAATAAAAAATAAAACATGCAATGCATCACTTTCGAGGTAGGCAGAGAGCAGCAGGTATTAGACATGTATGTAAATAAATATATTTATAACAAAAAATTGTGTATTAAGCCACGTCATTAACTATGCATCTTTGCTTGATGGAATCATTAAATGATCGAAGATCCAGTAATGAACACAACTAATGATTTTTAAACTTGAAATCTGTCAACTGACAGTAACAGTACACTTTTGGATATATTTTACATATTGTTTTCTCCTTTGAATACAATAACTTTACCATACAAATGTATAAAAATCTTATGAAGATTCTTTTCAAATGAGCGATTTTTAGTTAATTTTTGTGTACCTGTAAGATTTAATAAGGTTAAGATGTCCAATGAAGTTACAGTAAATACATTTTGTATTGTTTTGTTGCGTTATTTTTTCCCTCATGAAAATATGATGAAAAAATAAACTTTCACAAAGAAAAACTACGGAACCGAAATGAGTCAGTGAGTTATACAGTTGGGTTTACACCCAACTGAATTGAATCTTGTGATGGGACGATGATAAAATAAGAACTAAA
>DWDT01005493.1:0-10385 GCA_018245595.1 Microceris scylla
GTTGAAGTAAATGGTAAACGATCGTCTGGGTCGGTAGTCCAAATGGGTGTTCCTCAAGGCTCAATTTTAGGCCCACTCCTGTTTTTAATTTATATTAACGATCTACTGTTCATGGTAGAGAACAATCACGAGATAGTATTGTTCGCGGATGATACCTCCTTAATATTTCAAATAGTTAGACAAAAAAGTAATTATGACAACGTGAACAGGGCTCACGCTTCTGTCGTTCATTGCTTCAATGTAAACAACTTGTTACTTAATAATAAGAAAACCACTTGTGTTAAGTTTTCACCACCAAATGTAATACAAGTTGACATAAAACCAGAATTTAACGGGGAGGAATTGAACCTGGTAGGCAACGCGGTTTTACTTGGATTAACGATAGATTCCAAACTACAATGGAGACCCCATATTTCTCTCTTGGCGAGTAAACTTAGTTCTGCAGTCTATGCTGTAAAGAAAATACGATCTTTAACTGATGTTGACACTGCTAGATTAGTATATGTTAGCTACTTTCACAGTCTGATGTCCTATGGGATCTTGCTGTGGGGTAATGCAGCGAACATCAACAATATTTTTGTGCTGCAGAAGAGGGCTATTCGCACAATTTATAATTTCAGCTGTAAAAATTCTCTTAGAGAAAAATTTAAAGCAATAAATATACTTACTTTGGCACCGCAGTACATTTATGAAAATGTGTTACATGTTCACAAAAATAAATGTAAGTTCCCTACGTTTAAGGAATTACGTAAGTCAGATAATAGTGTCGTAACTAGGAACAGCCACAGACTTGCATTCTCTAAATGTCGACTACACGAGACAAGTCATTCATTTATTGGAATGTCTGTTAGAATTTACAATAAAATACCTTTACATATTCAGTTCCTGCCTTTACAGAGATTTAAAAAAAAAATTAAGCAAGTCCTGTGCCGTAAGGATTATTATGAAACCAAAGACTATTTAAATGACAAGGGGTCCTGGGATTGAATTTACTCCACTAGGTTGTCTCTAGTACAATTATGTAAAAGTATGGTTAAATTCAACTGCTTTTGTAAGCTGTTGGCAGCGGACTGGTATTGACACACGATAGCTGTCACGAGTGTTCTATAAGGTACAGAAGCTATACAGCAATGTTAATAACTTGTATAACTGTATTTTTTTATTAAAAGAGTGCCGGGAGTTTTTTCCGCCGGCTTTTTTCTTCCGGTCTACATAAGCCTAAAAAAGACGTTCAACGCCGATGAATATATAAATATAAGATATGTTACAACGTTCATTAAGTGTATTTATATACCTTACAGTGAATAAAAACTTTTGAATTTGTCTCGGCTCCGTATGTCATAACAGGTAGGATGCACCCATTGAAGACTTTGGTCTTCAAGCCTTGCGGTATTTATGATGAAAATACTTAACGAAGTTTCCTATATGCTGCCCAGCCAAGCCGTACTCTTCTACAAGCTTTGCTAACGAAGTTGTTTCGACCTAACTGCAAAGTTTGCCCGAGGTATATGTACATACTCCCGAACAACCTCGAGAGAGATCCCATTAAGGGTAATCGATTCCGAAAGGACATGTTCAATGAACATTACCTTAGTTTTGTCCAAATTCATCCAGAGACAGACCCGAGCAGAAGAATCAGCCTGTCTGTTCATCATATATTGCAAGTCCTGCACGGTCTCAGCCACGATGAGGATGTCGTTCGCAAACCTCAAGTGTGAGCGTTATTTGCCGTTGATATTTATGTCCCGTACTTTCCAGTGCAGTTTTTTGAACATATCCTCCAAAGCATTTGTGAACAATTTGAGAGAAATAACGTCCCCTTGTCTCACTCCTCGATGCAGGAGGATAGGTTCACATCGCTGATTCTGTACTCGGACGGTCATAGTAGCGTTTTTATAAATATTTCTCAACACTTGGACATATCGCCAATCGATTTGGCACGGTTGCAAGGACTCCAGAACAGACTAGGTATCAATCGAGTCAAAGGCCTTCTCATAGTCCACAAACGCTAGGCACAGGGGCTGATTATACTCCTGGGTCTTCTGTATTATCTGCCGCACTGTGTGAATGTGGTCTATGGTGCCATATCCTCGTCGAAACCCGGCCTACTCGGGAGGCTGGAATTCGTCAAGTCTACGCGCGAGACGATTCGTGATGACTCGCGATTCGTGATTTTATAGACATGGCTCAGGAGTCAGATAGGTCGGTAATTCTTCAAAAGGGTTTTATTCCCTTTTTTGAAGAACAAGGCGACAATAATGATATACTACATATTTAAATTAAGGATATAACAACATTATTTTTTTTAAATTAAATTTTTCAAAAATTTACCAAACATTTCCAACACGACTAACTTATAATAAAATAATTAAATAGACGCGAGATAATTTTAATGAAAAGAGGAAGGGGAGAGTAAAACGAGTGTGCCACGGGCGGGAAGGGATGAGCCGGCGAGGAGAGGGAAGGGGTGTGTGTAATGGTAGGCGAAAAATTAATTTTGCATAAGATTATCGTTGTGGATAGGATTATCGTAAAATCCAAACTTAGTGAGCGTCTACGTCCCATAATGAATGAATATGCCGAATTGCAAGTCAATCGGACATAATTATAGTTTCGGAGATCTCGTGATGAGTGAATCAGTAGTATTTCGTTTACAGATAAATAGAACAAGACAGATAAAGATTTCTGATGTTTTTTTTTATTACCGAATCAGTCAAAATTAATTGCAAGATTAATAGAACACGAACATTTAAAGAAAAACTCGTTCATTTCGTTCAGACAGAACATATCAACAGCTTTTAGAGGAACAAATAACATTGGCGGCAATGGTCAAAGTGTGAGTTTTGTGATATTATAAATTTTACAATCATTATATTGACAATTATTATCTATGAAAGAATAATTATGAACCGCAGTAAAATGCACCCCACGCTTTTTAATGGATAATGGAATTTTTTTATTGAATTATTGCATCGATTCTTGAGACGTGTGCAAAGTTTCAAGTTGATCAGACATTTAGAAACCGATTTTTGATCGTATAAAATTCCAAAAAGTCATTAAAAATCCCGATGACCCTAATCAGGATAACGGAAATTTTTTATTGAATTATTGCATTGTCATCGGTCCTTGAGACCTGTGCGAAGTTTCGAGTTCCGTCAGATGCATACATACATACAATACTTACATACATCCCAAGCTAATATAAGCGTGTTAAAAATAGTAAGCTCTCCCTGCGCCCACAAATCTTAAATGAAGCAATAAAGGCTTTTAATACAACCGTGTCAAAGTTTATGCGCAGTTGTGTGGACTTAATTAAGTTAAAATTAAAATTAAACCTTTTTTATTTGTTCTAACGTTTTACGTTAGAACAAAAAAAAAGTTGTGTGGACAACTGTTTGTGTCTCATGAAATATAAAAAAAAAAACTGAAGTGAAAAACATATTTTTATTGTTAATTGTAAATTTGAATAAAAAAAATTCACATCTATAGTTATTATCATCATCATTTTCAGACTACTCCCGTACTTTGCTGGACATAGGCCTCTCTAATAACACGCCACTTTGCGTATATCGTCACTACGCGGTCTCCACTCCAGAATACTTCTACCGCAACAGTTATCGGTTCTGCGACAGATTCGTTCAGCCCCCTGCCACTTCAGCGTGCTAATCCATCGGGCTATGTCGATAACTTTCGTACTCTGTTGGATCGCCTCATTTCTAATGCGATCCTTCAGAGAGACGCCGAGCATAGCCTTTGATTATAAATGTAACGGCGGAGACTCCGCCGCGACCTCGCAGCCAACCCCGGAAGCTCATGAGGAAGGACCTCGTACAAGTCCTAAACTAGTCAGGACTATCCCGAAAAACGCAAATGAGTTAAGCCGTTACATATTTTATAATCATGTATATAAATACTCACGAAATATAGTAAAAGAGCATGGCCCTCTCCATAGCTCGCTGAGCTATCTTAAATTGGTGGACCAGTCGCACCGTGACTGTCACGTCTCGGCTCCGCATGTCATAACAGATAGGATGCACACATTGAAGACTTTCGTCTTCAGGCTTTGCGGTAGCGGTGACGAAAAGACTTGACGAAGTTTTCTATATGCTGCCCAGCCAAACTGTATTCTTCTGCAGGCTTCCCTCTCGAAGTAATGTCTACCAATCTGCAAGATTTTCCCGAAGTAGACATTCCTGCACAACTTTGAGAGGGACCCCATTAAGAGCAATCGATTCCGGGAGGACATGTTCATTGAACATTAGTTTTGTCCAAACTCATCCGGAAACCTATGGTTATGGTAGCAGTTAAACATCACCTTGTTACTCGCTAATCTTTAGACGAGCGAAGGCGTGTCGCCCACGGTGATCGTCGGAATTTCTCGCAAGGTCACCTCCACTCCGCGAAGTGTATCGCGGCTTAGTGCTGGAACATATCCCGAGGTCATGTAAAAATGTATTTAATTAACAATCAATAAAAATTTTTCACAGAGAAATGATAGAGCTTTTGCAGGTTGGTTATAAACGAACTAATTAATACTATAACGACATTATTCCTATAGCTGTTTGTGACTGCGCCTGCTAATTTCTTCAAATAAAAACATTAATTGTACACCTGCTAAATAACGTATTTAATTTTGTACGACTGAATTAATATTTTCTGTAAGGATAGAAATATTTGGCACTCCCTCTCTACCCGTTCTCTGTGCTCAACCCGTAAGAGACCCCGCGTCATTATATAATTACAAAAGCAATTCTCAACCGTAAATCTTTAAATCTCCAGTAGGTACGCATTGAACATACGACGCACAACAATTTTTGGTGAATAGAACATTTCTCCAGCCGTGTTCGAATTAGTCCTTGGTTATCGCCGGAGATTGTACAAGGTCGCAGATGAGGCAATCGTCTCGCCTGGAGGTGAACTGTGTTCCGAGCCCTGAATACATATAAATAGAAACACTGCGTACACGAGAGCACGTCGAAATGTTTTTACTTTTTCATATTCAAATAAATAATACATCATCTTGGACAATTAATAATCATCTCAAATCAAATAAAATTCCATAATAATACCTTTACAATTTTTAAGGTAATTTTATTAGTATGTCATTAAGAAATGTAAATAATATCATTTTTCGTGCATGTATGAGGGGCGGCTGAAAAATTTTGAGCCTAAGTACCTTTAAGTATTAATAATAACTCGAGTAACACACTACTAAGTGCCGGCATCTTAGGGAGTGTACAAGTCAAGTTTCATGTCATAAGCATCATTACGCTTTTTGTAATTAAACCATAAACGTCACCGTGTCTGAGTCATCTGCACTTTGCACGAAATTGGAGTACAGAGCTGTCATTAAATTCCTTACAAAGAAGAACAAAATGCCGACTGAAATATTTGAAGAGATGTCAACAGTTTATGGGGAGTGTGAAGCTTCGTTTGCGACCGTAAGATATTGGAGCCGAGTGTTCAAACAAGGCAGGGAGTCGTTGGAAGATAATCCCAGGTCGGGACGTCCAAACACCGCCGTTACCGAAGAAAACATTGAAAAAGCGAAAAAACTTGTTCTTGAAGATCAGCGAATTAAGTTGTGGCAAATAGCTGATATATCTGTCGCAGAACCGATAGCCGCTGAAGCAGACGTGTTCTGGAGTGGATACCGCGACTTGGCAAACGTAGCGTAGGACGCCCTCCGGCCAGGTGGAGTAACGATATACGTAAAGTGGCTAGCAGTGGTTGGATGCATAGAACAGAAGATCGAGCTCAGTGGCGTGCCATTGGAGAGGCCTATGTGTGTGTGTGTGTGTAGATAGCTGAAGCCATGGGCACGAGCAGCGTCGAATCACAACTTCATAGGAGTTTTTGGATATCAGTGGCGATAATCCTGACCATGTTTTTTCTTGCATTATTACTGTCGATGAAACATGGATTCCACACTATGATCCGGAGTGGATAGAATAGGGAGAAAAGCCCCTACGGAAGTTCAAAGTGGAAAGCTCTGCGTCCAAGCTCATGGCCACTGTTTTTTGGGATTGTGAAGGAATTTCGTTTATCGATTACCTTCCTAAATACTACAATGAACAGAAACTATTACGCCGCATTGTTGACAAAAGTGCGTCAAGTGGTTGTTGAGAAAAGGAGAGGCAAACTAGCGAAAGGAATCCTGTTTTTGTAGGATAACGCACCCGGCCACACTGCGCGAGTTGCAAGACGTGCCCTCGCTGAGACAGCATTCCAAGAAATCAACCACCGACCCTACAGCCCAGACCTAGCTCCCAGCGATTATTTCCTTAGTTCGAATTTTAAAAAAGACCTCCGAGAACAGAGATTTTCCGGTGGTAATGAAATTAAGGCGGCCGTAAACGATCATTTCCAAGATAAAAACTACGAATATTTTTTGACCGAGATAAAAGCCCTTTATAGTAAATGTAAGAAGTGTATTGAAATAGAGGGAGATTAAATTTACCTTTTTACAAACATTTGCGTTTTAAGATGTGTGTAATATCACTTGATATAACGATGAAAGAAAATATAGCGAATAAAACCTGCAAAACATAGTTTCCAAAAAAATGTTTTTTTTTTAAAAGAATATGTGTAAAGTCAGATAAAGTATAAGAACTATAAAGTCTGTCGTCTCGCATTTGCCGAACGTGACAGACTAGGGCTTCAATCCTCTCATTCTGTAAGGGAATCTGGATTTCAAATGATGGACTGTTTAAAAAAGATCAAACTTGATAACAAGGTGGAGGAAAGAACTACCCGCTACTTTTACGGAAGTTTAAGTCATGTGAAAACTTTAGCTGTCAAAAAATAATTCTTTTGTATGTTTATGAATAAATGCGTCACTACATAGAATAAGTTTAAAGTTCAAAGCATTTTTATTTTATATATCGTTCCAATTTTAACTAAAAATTTACTTTCAAATTCGTTTATAGAAATATGAATAATAGAACGGTTTTAGTGTGTTTAAAAAAATATATTATTCACGTTAGTATGTTGGCCACGCATAAAGTACTCGTACTTTAAGTAAATTTTAATATTTCGGTTATGTAATGTTTATGTAGTTGGCATAATTTAGTAATCTATAAAACACTTTTATTTTTCTTGTAAGCAGTTTAAATGCGCTCGGTGTTCTCTGCCCGCCCTGTTAAGTATCTGGTGAGACATTGAAAAAATAATAATATGTTTACGTTTATAAACGGCTTTATTGCGAACCTCTTCCATAAATGAACTTATGCCATTGCCATGTGCCCCGCAGCCACTATCAGTTACCTACTATTGTATTCGAACCTCCTGATCCTTATACATGTGACTATTGTGGCCCACGCACCTTACCAGTAATCTTCTTATATTACCCTTTTTCTTCTGTAATGGAATAGTGTTTCTTAAGAGCACACTGTTTGCTGTCTATTTGAATAATGTGCTTAACGGCTGTGCGTATGTGCAGATGTAGTTCCGATCGCTCGCTACGAATAACACCGATTACCTATCTACGTGTGTGCCTAACTCTGTTTATGACAACCTGACAGAAAGCTTCATTTTGGCTTAACTAAGGATGCATTGAACATTACATTAGAAAATGGCCTAGGGCAAAGAACTGCGTCGTAAACACTGAACAGAATATATCTAGGTATGTATCCGTGATGTGCTACAGACATGCCTTGCAAATCTTCAAAGTAGGTTTTGGTAGGTGTAGCAATGAGTTTTTAAATTTGATCTGATTGCATTAAAGCATTTATTTTTATAAACAGGCGGAAATGTACCTAAAAATTATCCTTTAGCAGGTATATTTAACATGTGTCGGACTATATTCGACATACAAATTTTATTTAAGTAGCAAAATCAATATTTTATACACAATGATCTCTTCCTACCCTGTCAGGTACCTGGCGTGAAGATATCATTATAGTAACGTATAAAGGTTTTTATTTAACAGTATGTTTTATATATGCCATTATATTAATACATTACTTCTGTAGATTTTTGTTTTGTAAGGAAGACGATAAATGCTACAAAAAATTAACGATGTTCATTAGTGCATTAAACTGTATACATAGCTGTAACATAACTCATTAAAATTTGAAGTTTTAACGTTAGTAAGTTACATACTATCTTAATGCTACACAGTTAATATGCGTAACTTATTCACATGAATTAGGTACTTATATATTTTTTAAATAGAAGAAAACAAAAAAATGGGGTAAAAATATCGATGTATTGTAATATCGATATTTTTACCAAGCATATATCGATCATCATCATCATCATTATTAGCCTACTCCCGTCCACTGTTGGACATAGGCCTCTATAATAGCACGCTACTGAGCTCGATCTTCAGCTCTTCCCATCCAACCCCTGCCAGCCACTTTGCGTATATTGTCACTCCACGTCACTTTTAAAAGTTTAAATCTATAATTATATGTTAACGAATCTATCTTTCTTATTCATACTATAGTGTTTAATTCATAATAATAAAGTTATTGTTCTGCACATTGGTCCATATGAGTTAATTTTTCATATAATTGTTATTGCCCGAAAACACTGCAATAAAAATAGTTGTTCCATGTGAAGCTGATTATAAATCATGCACATGAATAATAGTAAATTTGCTGTAAAATGAACAAGTTGTTCCTATAACCTCTTTTTACATTGGATCTATCGATATATAGATTATAATAATAAATGTACGTATGATTATATAATGTATATGTATATATATACATAGTTCGTAACAATAAATGCAAAAAAAGGTGTTAATATCATAAGCAGAATTTATTAAGAACTTACTCGTGCGAGGAGCGGCTGAAAATTTTGAGCATAAGTAAGTACCTTTAAGTATTATTAATGACTTGCGCAACACAGTACTAAGAGCGGGTATCTTAGGGAGTATATAAGTCAAGTTTCATATCATTAACATCATTCAGACTCCAGAACAACGATCGCACTGTGCAACCTATCCATTTATTCAATAAACCCATACACTAGTCCAAGGAGGCCAAGTACCTGGGTTTCATGTTAGATACGTGCTTATCTTTTAGTAAGTACATTCGTATGATTAGAAATAGGGCAGCTTTCGTACTAGGGCGTTTTTACTATCTGATCAACGGGAAGAATTAGATGGCACTTCGTTCGAAAGTCCTTCTTTACACAGCTTATATCAGACCCGTCATGGCCTATGCCAGTGTGTCCTTTGCAAACGTAAAATCTATAAATACCCTCCAAATAATACAAAATCGATTCATGCGCAGAGCAACCGGGGCACCCTGGTACATGCGCAATATAGATCTCCATAGGGAATAATAGAAAATCCAATTAGAAATAATAGCTCAGTTCTTGAAGAAGCAAGCCGTGACCTACTTCAACAAAGCTGACTCCCATCCAAGTAGACTAGTTAAAAACGCAGTTTCGTACGTCCGCCGACCAGTGGGGATCACTGCTTTCTTTAGGAGACCGAGACACGTATTGGATGACCCCGACGATGACATTACATTGGCAAATAGGCCCCCTCTGGAGGACTCGTCACTCTCCCAGACACTACACAACCACCACGGCTACCACACACCGCGTCCCCGCCGGCGAGGATGAAAATACCGTGTTTCACACGGCAGACTTGCGGTGCTGCCGCACGTATGACCGTCGCAGTACCGTCACCGCTCGAAAAGCACACACCATGTCGATCCGAGCCTAAGTCTGACTCTCACAGGAGACGCCCACAGATTGGTCGCACAGCCCTTCCTCTCTCTTGCTGGGCGGAAGCGGAGATTCAGCCCGTGCTGGGCCCCACTCCTACCCTTTCTCAATCTTGGAATTCTAGGCGGAGCTATTTGAGCTCGCCACTAAACCCGGTGAAGCTGTAAAAGCCAATAGGGATAACAGCATATTGCATTAGAACAATAAAACGTTAACATCATTGTGCTTTTTGTAATTGAACCGTAAACGTCACCATGTCTGAGACATCTGCACTTTTTACGAATTTGGAGTATAGAGCTGTCATAAAATTCCTTACAAAGAAGAACAAACCGCCGACTGAAATATTTGAAGAGCTATCAGCATTTTTTGCGGAGTCTACAACTTTCTTTGCGACTGTAAAACGTTGGAGCCGAGTGTTATAGGCAGGGAGTCGCTGGAAGATGATCCCAGGTCGGGACGCCCAAACACCGCCGTTACCGAAAACATTGAAAAAGTGAAAAACCTTATTATTGTAGATCGGCGAAGCCATCGGCATCAGCAAGGAACTAATCGGCGACATTTTTCATAATAACCTTGCACATGAAAAAGATGTGCCTGCGATGGCTGCCGAAAATGCTCACGCCGCTGGACAAGCAGCGTCGAGTCACAACTTCACAGGAGTTTTTGGATATCTGCGGCGATATTCCTGACGATGTTTTTCT
>DWDT01005494.1:0-10384 GCA_018245595.1 Microceris scylla
GTGAAGTTACGTTAGATATAAACTATCCTATCTTTCAAGTTGGATCAACCTGCACACGGTGTGCAAAATTTGGTTAACATCGGTTAAGTAGTTTAGGAGTCCATCGCGGACAAACACTGTGACACGTAATTTATATATATTATATATTAAGATTTACTATGCACAACTTACATTACCTAGTAAACCTATAATAATAATAATAATTCTCTGATCAAAACTAGTCAGAGTCTGTTTAAAGTAACTAGATGGATAACTAAACGCGTGTAAATATATTTACAAACATAATAACATACATAGGTAAAATTATACACGCAGACAACACAGAACTGTTATACCTACTTGTCACACATTTATTTGTTCTGTATAAAAATATATTGATGTATAATTATTATTATCGAGCGAGTGATCGCTTGTAAAGTGATATTCAACTCGTGTTGATAATTGTGCACTATGTTACAGAAGGTATAACAGTGTTCTAATGTAACAACCTCATATAGCATAACATGTTAACATTGTACTTGTTTTACTGTGTACCTACACGTACATATATGATTCCAGTGAAATATTTTTTTGTCGTTTTTTTGTTGTTCTTTCCTATGTACGACACTTATCCCAATTCTTTATCAGCACAGGATTGACTGGTAGAGAATGCCGCTAAGCATTAAATCCTTGTTTTATACACAAAAAATAAATGGTAAAAGAAATAAATTGATAACAAACGGCGTGTACAAGTTGTGCACTCCGTGTAACGTAGGCTTAGTTGTCGCTAGCTCGGTGTATGTCTGTCACAACCTTAATTCGCGGTAGGTCAAGGAGATTCCTTTGACGAGATTATGTTTCTAAACCAATTGTCAGCGCTGGCAAATCGCGCGTGTGATTTATACGTGTAGGAACCAGACCGCTCTAATGGGTTTAAATAAACGAGGTCATATTTGTTATCTCAAGTGAAACAGAGAAGTCTTGTAGGGATTAACATTTTTTATTTTATGCTCAAAGATAGTGTTTTTATAGTTTACTTTGTCTTCTTCAGGTTTTGTGATTCGCCCACTGAAGAGTTGGACGCGCGGACACCGAAAGGCCGTGCGAAACGTGGGAGGGGTGCAGCACCTACTGATATGACTAACTTCACAGAGACAAGGTCCTCAGTGCACAGCAAGCTGCGCAATGGGGGCGCGAAGGGTCGAAGAGCACTGCCTTCCCCTACTCCCTTCACCCCACCGAGGCCTGATTCGAAGCGGAAACGAGCTTCGGATGCCGAGGAACGTCCTCCAACGCCGAAAGCTAAGCGTCCCCCGCCAACGCCTTCGTCCCCGCCCCCCGATCCCGTCCTTCTCGAATGTCCTGAACCTAATTGTTCCAAAAAGTACAAACACGCAAACGGCCTCAAATATCATCGGTCACACGCACACGGCTCGCCAGATGAAGATGACAAGGATGGCTCCAGTTCAGAGCAGGAGGAGCCGACACCAGAACCGGCATCTCCCGCCCGTCCGCCCTCGGAACCTGCGACACCGGCGACGCCAGTCAAATCTCCAACTCCAGCGAAATCACCAGATGTTAAGAGCGATAAATCGCCAGAGAAGTCTCCCGAGAAGGCCGAAGCTGTGGAAGCGTCGCCTCAACCTCGATTCGACGAGTTTGCTACGACTCCCGAGCCAGCGCCGCAGCCCGAGAGACCCCAGACTCCCCCAGTGTCTTCCACCCCACCCCCTGAATCTCTACCCACGCTACAGCCAACTCAGTTCAAGGTGAATATTACACATTCTGGTTCCGAGCAACTTTATTTATTGTATCACTGTCAAGGCAGGCACCTATGACGCAACGCCGGCGAGTATCAGATAAGCATGATTAATGGCAACAATTAAAATCTGTTGATAAACATTCTGATTTATGTCGCTCGATAACAGTATAGATCAGTATGAGATACTGGTAATATTAGCATATCTATTTATCATACATCTTTGATATTTTGCAATAGAAATAATAAATAGGCTTAGGATATTCGCTGCACGTGGACACGTCACATCCGGTTGCGAAAAGATGTGGGAAAAATTCCTACGTACATATTACCTTGGGTTATAACTAGGTTGGTATGTATGCGGTTCTTTACATCGTAACCACTTTATAAAAAATATGTATTTAGTGCACAGCGCGTTCAAAGAACAGAATGTAAGTTTTACATTTTATTCATAACTAATACTTTTACATTTCGTTTCAGGTCAAACCACGTTCAGCTCTCATGCCGTCGGAGGAAAGGAAGTCGACGGAGTCGCCTCCCGATGAGTCCCCGGGCAAGAGGAGAGGGCGGCGCTCCCCCACGCCGGGTGTGCGCTCGCCCGCCTACTCCGATATCTCGGACGACACGGCACCAGCCGAGGGGCCCCCGGACGCCGATGCGGGCCATCGACCCTTCCCAGTGTACCACCAGGTACCTTATGTTATTTACTTCAAAACTATTTATTATGTCTTAATGGTAGTGTGGTAGTTAGTTATACACTTATTTATTTATATTTTATATACAACTGTAATACGGGCTTTCTATGTCTGTAATTATTACTGTGGTAAGAAGTTGTGAGCTATAAATGTAATAGTGAGTTTAATGTACATAATTATATGTAATTAAAAATTAAATCACTATTAATTATATTAATTTATGAAATAATTTCAAAGTAGTTAATGAATTATGTGAATTCACAAGAAACATAAAATGTACTTGACATTTAAGTAATGGAAGGGTACCGATTTGGAAGAAGAATAATTATTCTAATATGTGATTTATATTTTAAACACGTTAATGATTTAACCCTTTTGTTTTTCAGTACTACGGTCAACCCCCTTACATGACAGCCGCGCACCCCGCCGCGCCTCCCCCCGCCGCGGACAAGGGCAAGGAAGACCTCACCAAGGGAGACCCAAAGACGGATCTCAAAGTAAGTATTGTTCACCAAATTTTACACCATTATTAAAATGGCTGGACGGAAGTTGTTTCATTTTTAAATTTGTACAGGAAAATATTTCTCGAACCATCCTTTAAGCCAAGCTTTAAGATATTTTAGTTTTCAGTCTTACCCACCATGGTCTGGAGTTCGATATCATATACATTTGAGGGTTACAATATCACAGATTAAAACGTGGTGGAAAACATCAAGAGGAAATATATTCTAAGGCTTGTGAAGTGTATTAACTTGAGCTTGGCGAACATGGCAGACTGTGGCCTTAAGCATTCTCGTTCTGAGAAAAGAGTCATGTTAAACAGTTGATAGGATTAGTTCAAAGGATTGGTGATTTTGATCATGACATTCAACGCGAATGAATGGGCTTTTTTCTATATGTAATGTCTTCTTGGTGTTAATATAATAAATATTATTAATATTATGAAACAACGGTGTACTTTTTACTTTCGACATTGATATACTGTGAATACAGGTTTTGATATCTTTTTCAGGACGGGAAACCCGAGAGCGGTCCACAAAAAGTGTTGCCCCAGCACTTCTATCCTTACAACTACGTGCCGAATTTTCCCTACAATGTGGAGCCGGGCGCACCCCCTGGAACTCCTTTAGATGATAAGAACAAAGAAGATAGGTCGAAAACGACCCCAAGTCCACTGGACAAGAGCAAGCAGCCTCGGCCCACTGATGGCAAGGAGAACCCGGCGCGGCCGAACGACAACCATCAGATCTTGAAAGAGAGCATCGAGATGAAGGCACAGATGGGCACGTACGCCTTCCAGCGGCCGCCGCTCGGAAGAGAAGACGAGTTCAGAAGGTGGACAAAATGTTGTTTTTTAGTTTTATTCTAAATTCTCGGGCTTTTCATAATGAATTTTGGACTGGAGGTTGTTAAATAGCAACTAAACTTGGTGACCGCGACATATTAGTACGTAGTCATGTGGATGGTATCGTTTTAGAAGCACCTGATGGAAAAGATAAATTTTTTTTCTTACATTTAATAGTTACATCTGTATTGCCCTTGTGTGGTATATGCGCTGTGTTTTAAATTTTTATTATCAAGTACATTCGCTTGACTGGATATTTGTATGCTATGAGGTTTTTGGCTAAATTAATCTATCACGATTAACTTTGTAATTTACTTCCAGATATTATATGGGTCACGAGCAGAGACGCAAGGAGGGCAGCAGCGAGGTGAAGCCAGGAGGGCCGGGAGTTCCGCTGACAGGGGGCGGAGCGCAACGACCGCCGCAGCCCGCACACAAGCCTCCCACTAAAGACAAGGACGACAAGCCTAAAGAGGAGGTCAAGGTAGGACACCCAATCGGTTGCTTAAGAATGCACTAGTATTTAGTTAATATTACTGCACGCGATCGTACGATTCCATCACCAGAACTGTCATGTTGCTGATCATATAGTATAATAAATCCCATCGTTTCAGGTGAAGCAGGAGGGCCAGAAGCCGACGACCGAGACGCAGGGCCCGCCGCCGCCGCCCACCTCGCAGTACTACCTGCCGCCCTACATGCAGCCGCCGCACTACGGCGCGCTGCCCTTCGACCCCGTGTACCGCGCGCCGCTCAGCCCCATGCTGGTGGGCGGCTTCGGCGGCGGCTGGACCGTGCCGCGCTACCACGCGCCCGAGGACCTGTCGCGGCCCGGCGCGCCCGCCAAGCTCGACCTGCTGCCCGCCCACGCGCAGTACGGCTACGGGCCGCACGCGCCGCACGCGCCGCACCCGCCGCACGCGCCGCACGGCCCGCACGCCGCGCACGGCCCGCACGGCCCGCACAAGATCCACGAGCTGCAGGAGCACGCCAAGTCGCCGCAGGGCAAGGCGCCGCGCGCCGAGCCGCCCAAGGAGCCCGCGCGCTCGCCGCCGCCGCAGCGCCACGTGCACACGCACCACCACACGCACGTGGGGCTCGGCTACCCGCTCTACCCGCCGCCCTACCCCGGTAACTGACACCTTACATCCCCCTTACATCCCCCTTACATCCCGCATACGATCATGCTTTTCATTTTCAAACGAAGCCCTGTCACATTTCGTTAGCTTGCCGATCTAAGCCTAACCTAAGCTGCCGTTACCGAATAAAACGAATCGCTATGTCAGGTCCGAATGCGCGTCCGGTGCAGCGCCACACGCCGCCCGCGGCCGCTAGTCGCCGCTAATGTATTGCATATGCTTGGTTGCAGGGGCGCGATAGCACCCGCGGCCGCGCCCGTAGCCGGGTCGGCCGGGCTCTAATGACGCTTCTGTTTGCAGCGGCAGCCGTGCTGGCCAGCACGCAGGCGGTCGTCAACTCCTTCCCGACGCCCCCCAAATGAGCCGCGGCGGCGCCGCCGAGAGGACCCGCCCCGCCCCCCGCCGCCCCGCGCCGCGGCCGCGAGCCGGAGCCGCGCGCCGCGGCCGCGCGGCCCGAGCGCGCGATCATGTGACCGTGAAGTGTCGAACTACGAGTGATCCCGCTGGGAAATAAAGTTCTATGCCAGTAGCCATAATTATACACTGTGATCTCGCGTAAGCCACGGACTGTGTAGGTGTGTTGTGCGCTTTGAATGTTATAGATTGTGTCCGGACGGATAGTTACCTGAATTCTTTATAGTCGGAGAGTGTTGTGTTGTGAGGACCCCGAGTGGACGTGCTGCGGAGCGGCGTGCCGGGCCGCGGAGGCTGCGGCCGGCACGGCTTCGTTTTGTAAAATGTTGACTAGTGAAAGCACAAACTAGTTTTGTAAATATTAGTGTTAAATGTAAAATACCTTATTTGTTAGCGTTCCGTACGAATGGATCAATGTAATATACGACATCGAATTCTCTGGTTCTCCCGGGCACGGTACTGATGTTTGAAGCCCCGCCTCGGGCTCCCCTCGCGCCCGCACTCGAGTAAGATCTTTATTTATAAAAAGAGCATTCCACAGAAACAGAAACGAGCGTACCTAGTTTTAATAATTAAGTTTTAATTATATATTTAATTAAGCTAGATGATAAGTTTGAAGGCGTCAATGTGATCATAACAATATGAGTCGTAGCGTGCACAAATCGTATTCTGTCTCGATAATAGTGGGGAACGACTATTTATATTATAAATAACGTAGAGAGCATCCTATAGAATCGTGGAGTGTTTGATATCGCTGTGAGTATATGTATGTCTGGCTTTTAAAGATAAATTTTAAAATCTCATAGTCCGATATTCTCCAATACAAGGGATTAATTAATTAGCGTTTCCGTATCTTCGATACTGCACCATAGTTAAGAACTGCATTTACGTGGTCATATATGTTTCGTTCAGAGTATGTTATTGACACTCCTCAGATATTCGTTTTGATACGAATTATTGTTTACAAAAATAGTCTTCCATTGGAACGTGTAGGACGGACCGTCGCGGTCCCGATTTCTGTTTGCATTTGAAAATGTCCTATTTATTAAAACTGGTTTAGTCACATTGCAAGTTTAGCGTTGATATGTTTACTGGGGCACCTGTGTTTAGGTAAGAAGTATCTGGAACGAATCGATGTTGAACGGAGGTAAATGACTGCCAATGTCGAATTATGCATTTCAATTTAAGTAGTGAAAAAGTTTATAAAACCGTAGGGATTTTTCATAAATAACCTATGTGTAGCTAATTGCTATAATTTGACATTTTAGTCGAATGTACGCGTGTACCTGTTAATAAAGTTGAATGATTAAATATCTTTTATTTTGAAGAAAAAAAATATAAGGATTATGCGGGGCCTAAACTATTACATATACAATGTAATTCGATACCAGTGTTTTTTCCCTTTTCTCACCTTTCTGTTATATTTTTTACTGGTCTTTGAAAGACTAAATGGAAATCACGTGTAGAAATGTACGAAGCAATTATTTTTTAATCTATATCGATTAAGTATTCGCTTTGATTAGATAGTTGTCGATTGTGATTAGTCGATTTGACCGTTAAATCGATTTTTGTACCATCTCCCACCAATTATGCGAACAAACCGTAATAAACGAGGCACGCTGACAGAATCACTGCACATGTTGATCCTATTTGTAATGGGGTTTTTGAATGTTGGTAATCCAAATAAGGATGTGTTCACAGAGATGATTTTTGGGGCTGTGTATCTTTTTTATAACAATTGATTAAGAAACCGTTCATGTTGAATGTAAGGATGTCCGTAAATCTTTCTCCGTGTAGACGTTCAGGAAAGAGTCCAGCATGTCTGATTATGTGCATCATAAACTGTCCACATTTTGACAAGTGTTTAAATTAATTAATTCCAAAAAAGGTGATATTCATATCGTATTAGAAATTTAAAAATGAGCAATACTTCTGCACCTTCTTGACAATATAACTTATATGGTTTATGGACGACTCCCGAGGACTGTCAAAAACTTTATAAACACATGACTGCAACTCTTTCACGTCCCGTCAGGACTTTCTGCTGCCGCAGGCAGAGTAGAGCACACATCATCGGGCTTCTTCTGCGTGGCTTGGAGAGGAGTTACGGATTAGTGGCCAACTCCTGTCTTTAAACTGCCTTTAAGGATTCTGACGAGAATCAACATTTTATACCTAAGGATTTTAATACGTGCAAATATCAATAATAAATAACTTGTCTGATTAACTTTGTTTGTAAAGAGTGCCTCAAGAATTTTTGTGTTGTGCCCTATCTACCAGAGTAAGAATGAAAATTCTTATTTCAGTTGTATAATTTCCGCATAATGTGTTAGTTATATAAAAATGGCAATTATTGTTTTCGACGTTATTTATCGATCCCAAAGCTCGGTCAGTATATTGTTCTAGAATTGTGTTATAAATAAAACAGATAATGTGATTAAAGTCATTAATGAACGCTATGTTTTCAAACTGAAAATGCTTCCTTGAAAACCTTTATTTTGATTATAGGAGTAATTTACTTGTAACTGTATAATTCACTTGTAACTCTCCTCGCCTTTTATTTCAAACAAACGGTCCAAATAATGTTAAATGATTTTAATCACATTGTAAAATCGTCACTGCAACTGAGCTTTTGTGGAAGAATGGGTTTGTCCGTGTTTAGTGAGAATTATTCCGTTGTTTGTTATGAAAGTGAATATTGTTCTACCATTACACACGTTCCGACCGACAACGTGCGCTGGTTTAAATCCGGCTCGCAAACATCTGAATGAGCGTCAGCTGCCGTCTGTCGGAACGCGTGTGGCGGTACTAAAGACCCTCTAAGTGTCCGCAACGTCGCCTACGATAGTATGATTGTCGATGAGAGCATGGAGCCAACATGATCTCACGCACTGCGCCACATCGTCGCCGGATGAAATATATAGACTGATGTATGATTTAAACTCAATGCGCGCGATACGCGGTTTCGTTACGCTTTCATTACGTTATAATTACGGTACCAGTGACCGCTCGGTACTACTTTTATCTATAACTGTATCGATATGTATCAATATTTGTGTATTTTTTTTTTTGATGTAACTAAAGCCAAGTTTGATTTTTCTTAGAAAAAATTCGAGACGTTAAAAAAAGGAATAAAGATAAATTATTTCTTAAAAAATGTGTTTTATTTCGTAAAAACCTTATAAAATACAAGGAGAACGCATATGCAGTGTTCTTTACAAAATATTGACTAGTGAAAAATTATTGTTGGATCTGCAGTCTGTGGTCGTAAAACGGTTTGATTGCGTTTATATTTTGTACATATATAAGAGAAAACATCAAATATGTACACATCATATAAAAACGTAAAATGGTAACTTAACATAATAATAATTATTATTACAAGTGAAAATACATCATCGAATTGAATACAAGCTTAATAGAAAATAAATTATAATACACGAATTAAAAAAAATTAAAACTAGTAAAAAAGGTAGTTTTTCAAATCGTAAAGATTGCTACTGAAAAAAAAATACAATACATAAGTTAGAAATAGTTCTTTGGCTGTATTTTGTATTACATTTTTTATTGTGGAGTAATTAATTGGTTTGTATAAATAGTTTGGCATATGTTAATAAATGTTAGTCGTACTTGAAAATACTGTTGTCAATGAAAAACTTAAAATCAATCACTTTCCATTAAAAATAATGAGAAGTGGGAGTCTAAAAATACTTAATAAATAAAATTACAAAAAAAAATTTGGTGTTATTCACCACAGTTAAGTTATAATATTAATAATAGTTATGCAGTTTCAAATAATAATAAACAATATGAAAAATTATTTACTTGTCATGTCAGGTGCAAAATAAGGATTTATCATAACCGAAAGTGTATAGTAATTATTGCCAGTTCAGGATAATAATAGCAAAACATTTATGCAAGACTTCTCCTTGAAAATTATAATCAACTTCAATGATATCAATTAATATAAGATTGCCAGAAGTATTGCCAGTCGTATAAATTAATATATGATGGAGAGCTTCCCATGATAAATTAAAGTAATAAACAACAAGAGATCTATTGTCTATGACATAAACATTTGACAATACTATGTTTTTATTACCTAACTGAATATTTCAAACATAATATTAAGTTAAGATGAGAATATTTGTGTCTTCTAAATTAACTAATTTAAATAATACTGATATAATATACTCAAGGGTAAATTAAGCATACTGCAAGATTCTATAATCAATAATTTTTTTATCACAACTGATCACTACCACTAATTTCGGGTACTATTTTTTATAGTATCTAATGCTCAGAGCTATTCGCCTTACAGTTCCAATATATAAAAATTTGATCTATAAATCCACTCGGACTATAAAAATTTCGTCTATCGCGCCCAGAACGAAAAAAGTAATTACAAGAACTATTTATTAATAACTAGTTCTCGTATAGCCTTGAGTTTATCACAAAATAAATAAATTAAATTATTAGGAAAAATACATTAGTTTACATTTGCATTATACAATACATTACAGATATGTCATACGTGAAAAGGTTTCAATATAATTTATTACTACATCTAATTTACAATTATGCGAATAATAACAAATCAGTCTATATCATCAGGTCTCAGTTGCCGCTCACCTTCACTGAGAAATATCAACATGGCCTTGTACAAGAGGTACAGGCCCAGCATTCTCCTGTCTTTCAGTGGCCATGAGGAAGTGACACCGTAATAGTTACCACTCTTTAAATTCTTCAAATTCTGAAGCCCTAGCACATCAATCATGGCTGCTTCGTAAGTGTAGGCCTCAGCCGGTATAACATTTTGGAAAATGTGTAAACATATGACACCCACTTTGTCCGACCATATGTCTAATATATGCTGTACCTTCTTGTCCTTGGACGTGGTGAAATCTCGTTTCCAGAGAGTTAACGCTTGGTAGAGATGAGAGTAAGGGCGGGAACGTTTACCTAAGAACAATAATAAAAAAATGAAATATATAAATAACTGCCTCGTTGGTCGAGTGATTGCAAGCCCGACTGCCGATTCCCTATCGGCAGT
>DWDT01005495.1:0-10384 GCA_018245595.1 Microceris scylla
ATGGCTATAGGAGGCCAGTTATCTGGTTGTTCATTTCCAAACAATATTGTGTAGTATTTGTGAAATCTTCATCTGATGTCATTCACTCACCGTCTTCATTCCGGATTCACCGGATTCATTCACCGTCTGCGTTATGTGGCAACATGTGCGAAATAGTTCAATCATTTTGTTTTTAATAATCAATATCAGATTTTAAGTCTTTTTTACTTACTCTCAAGTGACGTGTTTATTAATTTAAGTTATAGCTAAGTATATATATCATCATCGTCAGCCTAAGTGGACTGTTTTTGCTTAAATCCCCAAACTGGGCATGTCGGTTGAGGATCAAAGTATAAATTAATTTAAATCCGTATTATGTATAATATTTATACACATACATTTCGAAAATAATTTAGTCATGTTCAATTAACATTTAAAAAATTTAGTAAGTATAGATTGTTATATTATCAAAATGTCTTAAAATTATTTTATATTAAAAAAACGTAACATCACACTGGTCCTCGAAGAAGTAGGCAGAAGTCAATAGTACATTTCCACGTTTCGCCAGTTACTTTTACTGCCTAATATGGAATAGGGGAAGACCCCTTTAGCACACAACGGACAGAAATCCTAACTCTGTGAAGCTTTTGGGGATTTCAAGTTAGGAAAATTTAACAGTACCCAACCCGGGAATCGAATCCCAATCCTCTCGATCAGCAGTTGCGCTTGTAATCATACGACCAATGAGGCAGTCATGTGTTTAAATTTAAATGCTTAATATAAATGAAGTACATAGTTTGATGATATCCCGCAACACTCAAAAAAACGTTACTTCGTAATTTGAATATCTGCTTTATATCAACTCCTGGGGCAATTCAAATGAAAAAGATATCCGTAGTAACCGCTCGGTTACTGCAAAGGTGTATATAGTACACATGTATTTAATTAGCACTGTGGATTAAAAGGGTATAAGCTCTCTTCGCTATCTAGGGTTGACTGAGAGAAAATTCAGTAGCCATTAAGTACGCCCTTATACCCCTCGGTTTAAGGTGTTACCCAAAATATATATTCAGGTAACATTCGTTGTTAAGTAACTCAAAATATCTAGTTAGTAAGCGAGATATGTCTGTTTTTTATAGGGGAGATAATCTCTTCGAATTTAGACCTTAATAACTTAAGTGCTGACGCTCCAAACTATTATGTAACGCTGAGATATTTCCAGACTCCCAGATGTCTAGGTCACAGAGACCTGAGTATCGATTTGAACTTGAAGAGGAGAGCGGAGAGGGGGGGGGGAGCTTACGTAGTTGGGCCCGAATAACCTTAACGGATTTATGCAATAGTTCTTTGTAACTGTAGTATGGGTAATGAAATGTTTGTTAAACAAAAATTATTGTAATTATTAAAGTTTCCAATAGTAAGAAGATTATAGTCCTATTATAAAGAGAGAGGTTAAGAATTGACATTTTAATTATTATTACTCAATTAAAAATTTCAACATTTAAACAATTCAAAATTTTAACCTTCGAATTTTTCATGTATGTTTTATTCATTATTATTTGATATTTAAATAGGTGCATTCACTAAAAAGTAATTATTAAAAGTTTTGAATTATGTTTATAAAGCAAATACAATATGATAAAAACGGTTGAGATTTTAACGTCAGTACTTTTACATTGTAATGACAATTTACATTAAGACTCAAAATATTACTGAAATACTTGAAAAAATATTATTGACCCTGATTTGGTCAGACGTTATAAAATAGCAGTAAAAACGACAGTGTGAAGGCAGTATGTCGGTATGCCATCGCTGTTTCTCAACGTTGTAACTTTTTTCACTCTCCATTTTATTTGTTCGTTTTTTAAATTTAGTACGAACACAAAACGTGTGATTTCAATTCGGTCGAGTCGGTATTGTGCGGGTTTGATTGTGATATTATAGACCACAATGGCGGTGCGAGAAAAAAATAGATCTTGTTGCCTAATCAGTTCTGTAACTGCTGTGGTAGATGACTATATACTTGCTAAAATGTCACTAAATTTTGTACGCGATAAAGGTGTGGGTATGGGCCGTAATTTTAATTATTATTATCATATGATCCTTGCGAGATATATGGAGAGCATGGAGTGCCAAATACCCCTATCCATAGAGACCGGGTATGCTTTGTCTACATCAATCATTCTCTTCATTCATGTACGTCAGTTTCGACGTATATGAGCTATATACTTGTACATACAAATTTATAATGAAATGTGTTTAATGTAGAATAATTTGAGACAGTAATACGTCAAAAGGCATTGTAACCGATTTTAAACCATTGTGGCATATATTGAAGTATGATTTTATACAGTACCTAATATATTTCTTAACTATTTCCGGTTCCTCTACAAGACAATTATTTCCGGTTCCTGTACAAGAAAAGCGATTCAATGTATGGGATTTTGTTTTGGTCTAAGATAAATGTCATGACCAAGATTGATAAGGCTAGAACTAGATGTCATAATTATTAATAGATATTTTATATAAAGCTTTATCTAATAGATATTTTATACAAAGCTTTATCTTTGCTTCTTCATGCGTTAATATTCCGTATTTTTGTATTTGTGTTAATTAGTCTATTGTTTTAGTGTAGCCTAATGAAATCGGACGTTATAAATTTGAAAATATTACATCATATACAAGAACAATAGTGGTTAGAATGTAGCGGTGTCCGTTCGTTGGAGATGTGATCAGCGGCATCAGAGTATTTGTAAATTTGATATACATGGCGCTTCTTAAACCGTTGTTTGAGAAGCGCTGTACGCGGCTATACAAGTGTACAACCTCGCTCGCAGTCCGTCGCCGACATTCCGATAGTATGGTTGCGTACCGAATTTATTAAAAAATCGTTTCAATTTATTATTGTGACGTAACTCACATAAGTCATAAATTGAAACGGGATAAAAACCGTTAATATTTATTTTTACTTGCACACAAAAATGGTTTTTAATCCAATTAAAGGAAAAGCGTGATTAGTGTGCGGCTTCTTCAAGCTCTAAGATAGTGCAATTGGATTAAGTGTCAAGTCTGCACGTGAGACCGGGTAGTAAGAGTGTGGACGGCTGACGTAGGGCTGTTGAATAGGTTTTTCGGGTTTATTTAAAAGAAAACTGTTCGGTTTTATATCTTATCGTGTAGCCAAGTGACTGTTTCAATGATGGGAGTGTGTGTTACGAATACACTAGCTATGGATATAAGTCGTAAGTAAAAATATGTTTTTTTAATTTTTATTTACGTACCCCTGTTTCTTTTTACTTTATTATTACCGCATCGATAGATGGAGTGTAAGAGGGTCGTTAAAAGTATTTATTTGACTTTCAATGTGTTTTTTATTATTGAATATTATGTACGTACAGTCGCGAAACAATGGATGCTGTATTTATTTAATTAAATGTAATAATTATATTTAGGAGAAAATACGACCATGATACCTTCCAATTCAGAAATATGGCTCACTGTGAAATTAATTATTTTGTTATTAGTGATCACTAGTTAGGCGTTAATATTATTTCATAATTTATTTTGTTATCACGGATTCGTCCAAAATAAACCGCTTCAGTAACACTGTACACAATTCAAGCAACACGTGAATTTTAATAAAATCTATTAAAGACGTCTATAGATTAAAACCATCAATTAATTGTTATTTTTTTCTCTCTTGCTTCGAGGTTTAGATTAAACACAATAGGAGACAAAATTAAAAAAATTATATGTACAGAAGAGTACTTCTTTGAACTACGCTCGCTATGGCTGATGTATTGGTTGCATAAGTTGCTTGGTATTTTCATCACAAAGCTCTGAGAACTAATGCGTTATCTTATTGGAAACTAAGTCGAGGTTAAGCAAAATGCTTGCGGTCGGTATATGGACTGGTGATTGTAAGTTGATGGATTGTTCGAATCAACTCTCTAAGAGTTTTAAAGTCACTGAAGGTTCAGGCAATTGTTTAGGGTTAGGTAAAACTTTTGTTAAGTTTTAGAAGTTTTGAGAAAGCCGTATTTTTGGTTTATGTAACTGAGAATTCCTGGATTCTCTTAACGGAGTAAGAAGGAAGGAAGGAAAAATATTGAATTGTGTAATGTGTATTATTAAGTTATATAAAGTTATCTCAATTGCTTTCAGATGAGATCTAGGTAAATGTAATGTGAGAAAAATATCAGTATTATTCTATGCTGTTCCTCGTTTTTTTTCGTATTAAATTTTCCCAATACTCACGATGACTAAAATGTTATCAGATTCGTCTGAGGTAAGTGTAAACTCTGATTACGCTGATAAGGTGTTGCGTTCATATCTAGATAATAAAACACGAGAACTGTGAAATTGTTTTATTACTACTTGGTTATGTTTAATTAAAACCAATCTTATTACGTTCTATTAAAGTTTATATTTGTGATTATTGATGTACAAAATAAACTAAAATAAGGCTATTCGCAAACAATATTATTGGCTTAAAACGAGACACGGCTGCGGTGACGTTGGGGAATCGATTGTTGTTCCAAAATTGTTTTTGCGTAGTTTTTGCTTCCGTTACGAAGTATGGAATGTGAATGGCATCGTGATTGGAACACGAGGCGTTTCTGTTTAGTCTGCGGTTTATGTGTCTGAAACTAAATTTTGGTGAGACTTGGTTAAACAGTGCTAGCATAGTGGGTTAAAATTCAGCCTCTCACTCCGGGAGTCCTGGGTTCAAATGTAATCCGCGCACCTCTTTACACAAAGTGCTTTTTAACCTTGATTATCACTCGCTAACGATGAAGGAAACATCGTGGGGAAACCTTAGAGCTTTAAAAAAAAATGCTCTAGGTCCTGTAAAGTCTGCCATCCCGCAGTTAGCCAGCTTGGCATACTATGGCCTTGATTGAAATAGTGTGTATGTGCAGACTGTTAACACTAGTTTTGAATATTTTAATTATGATTAAAAATAGTTTATAGCGCGTTTTATCCTGGAGAAGTCTACTTCGGACTTCGTTCTTCTGTTGCGCCGTTTATTCGCTCTTTCTTTTCTTTTGTCGTTTCTTATTATAGATGTAAAAGGTCTCGCGTCTCATCTTATGGTATTTATTTTTATTTCATTGTGGTTCGTTCATTGTTGTTGTAACGGATTTTACTTAATGGTATTTTTTATTCGTCCATTCGCGTAATGATGAAATTTTTGGCGCTCACCTAATTCTTTTAATTTACAAAATTACGTGCCTAAATTAAAATATTATATAATGTACATACAAGTAAACTATATAATTTTATTTACATTTATATGCATTTACATACAAAATACATGCGTACTGGTTACGTAGAGCTTATGATATTCTGCCATAATTACTTCAATGCTTGTTTCTTTTGTGGATTAGTCACTGAAATCCATTTACAACCGCGGTGAATTGTAATTACTTAAAATACACGGAATTCCCAAAAAAACTATCGGATTATGATTTTACCTTAACCAGTACTTAAGATAGAAATGACGTTCTAAAATCTTATCCAACCACGTTTTGGTTTAAGAAGAAAATAATAATATTCACGAAATCTACACTGTGGTCGGATATGACCAGCTGGCCGGAAAGAATTACTGTTGTGTAACATGAGAATTTTTGCATCTTTGTTTTAAAATGTGTCGCGTATGAAATACTTAAAACCCAGTGACATGCTTTCGTGAAGATTACGCAAGAACCATGAGTAGATACTTGAGTTGGTATGTGAATCTGATGTTATCTGTCTTGTTCATATCCGACGCCATTAGGAAGATTTAAGACTAATGTTTATATGGAAAACTCAGACTTACTATTCGAATAATTGTTTTATGCGTTAGCTTTGAAGATAAGATTTCTTGGGATATATACCTACTTAATTGAACCTTCTAGAATTGTCAATTAGTTTTTCTAGGGAACACTTGTTCAAATTAAAGCTAAATATACATGCACAGCTGGTGCTACCATGCATATATTTGATAAGATAATTAATTTAGAATACAGGCTGTTTCTATATTAAAAGTACAATAAATAATTTGATGCACGGCAGTCGATGCTCTCTCTCCGTGTTGGAGAGAATTTAAAAAGTTCCTGAGTTCAATAATAAATACATAAGACGAACGAGTGAGATGCCGATTAGGGTTGGACTGTGCTCAGCAGATCATGGTCGGTCGAAGTATAATGCAATTATGTTTGTGAATGTTTATGGGTTGATGGGAGAGAAAAGTCTCCTAAACCGGTGAGCGCTCAGATGTACGCAGGAACAGACTGTTGAATCTAGAAGAAACACGTCAGGTCTGTAAGGATTATAGATGCTTGGTGCTCTATGCCTATCCCATAACGGACCTGGTATGAGGTATATATAATCATCATAAGGGATAAAGTATTTAGTATAGATTGAACACTAGTAATATGTTCAATAGGTATATTATGAAAATTGAGACCTACAAACGTAACAGTTGCGGCTTATTTACGTTTTATATATAACACATGATATATATTTCATATAAACCTTATCACGTGCATCGAGACACGTGCATATAGTGGTCGCGAGTCTAAGTAAGTGTGAACACTAAGTATTACTGGCTATTATGTATTTTTGTTGTCGCATTGGCAGTCATTTAACCGACGGCGATGATTGTGGGTACCATTCCAAACAGAAACGAGTGTTTATATTGTGCTAGCATGCGTAAGAAAATTTGGGGTGTTGTTAGAAAAACATGTAAATGTTAGTCTTCAGTTAAGGACTACACGTAGTGTTCTTATGCAATTGTGTCAAAATCATTTTTTTAAATTATCATTTCATCTTCAACATAAATTTGAAGTGCACCATATTATCATTTCATCTTCAACATAAATTTGAAGTGCACCATATTTAAGTAAGCCATCAATCTTTTCAGAGGATGTATTGGGACTTGGCTATGAAGTGTTAGTAGCAGTGAAATCAATTTGCCGTTTTACATTGTTTTATCTGTGTCTAGCTTGTTTTAATACTACAGATATAAACAATAGAATATTAGTAATGAACTTATTGCATGCGATTCGGATAAATGTAAACAAAGAATAGCAGTTATTTCCGGGAATGTGAAACGTTAAAGAAAAAACATCTTAATGGACATAACCAATAACGCTTGGTTTTCATTGTCATTTATGAATTCAGATTTATCGTAGATAACAGTAACAGATTTTATACAAACTGTTGACGAATGAAATTATTTTTGCCATTTAAATTATAGTACTTGTGTAATTAATGTGTAGATGTCGATATAACTTATAGTAAAAGTGTAAACGAGTTGAGTCGGCGTTTCTTCTCGAGAATCACTTCGCTTCGGATCATTACGCTCAGATTCCCAAGTGCAATTTCATCAGAAAAGTGACAGCAAATTGTTTTGTAAACTTTCGATACAACGGGAATTGTTACGTTTATAATGCGATTAGTCAGACCTGCGGTCGGTTGACCGCATTTTCATTAGCGGTTGGACATTACTCGAAATCAGCTGTTTTAATGTGTTTCGCGCTTTCTGATATTACAAAAAATATTTTATCATTTTTAGCCTTTCCTCGGAAACGGTGTGCACTGACCCTAATGTTAATTTTCAACAGAATATTTAAAAGTTTATTGTTAGATATTTTTTTGCTGTGCTGATTTGCAAATAATATAAACGTGATCAAAGCATAAGTTTTGTTTAAGGTATTTTCTTTATCGTATTTTCTACTATCATTGAGCACTATCCCAAGTAAGGCGATGTTGGTTCAGATCTGGATGTCTTTTTATTTTCTATGCTCGTATAAGGCATTGTGTTAAATTCCTTACAGCCTACTAGCTTAAGAAATCGAGACTATCGGGACTTGAAATAAAATTCGCTGTTTCAAGAGATCTTACTAGTACATTTGCGGTTAAAAACGAATATGAGTAATTTAAAAATGTCTGTACGTGATATTTAGCAATAATATCTTCAATTTTATTAAATTTGCTGACCGACATATTTGGAATACAAATGCACACTCAAATACATATTATATTTGTTTATATTTACGTTTTATGCTTACTTCAATAAAAACCTTCCGCTTATTCTAAAAACTTTTGTGGAGTTAAAAATTTAGAAACAGTTTAAAGAAAAATTGTATTAAAGGTGGTTACCAAAGAAAGACCTAATTCATCCTTAAATTTCCATTACAAGTAAAAACATTTTCGTTACGAAGATTTTCACGCATTCATCAATTCACATTTTTAACGGTCAAGTCATACTGACCTCGTTGTTGTCTGTTGTAACTAACGGCGAGATTATGTATTAGGAGATAGTAAACAGCGGGTTGAAGGCGTGAGGCACGCGAAGTGACGGTCATGCGCGAGACTAATGGTATTCAGAACTGGTAATATGATGGATGGTGGCTGTTGAGGAATTGCTCATATTCCCGTTCTCAGAACATCCTTTTTACTATACTAAAAACTTAGAAATCTAGCCGATATTATACTCGTTCTTTTATTATTGTATGATCCCAAAATTTTATAGTTACGACTTTTAAGAAAATACTCATGATGCACGTAAGTAAACTTTCTAGAACAATCAGTCATCTGTCAGCAGCTGGATTGCAAAATTATTTCAATAATAGAAAACAAAATATTAAATGTTTTTTTCCAAATTTAAATATATTCATAAAACTTATCGTTATTATATTCCTTCGATTCATTTGACGCGACGTTCCATTCCAAGAAAAACTTGTTACGCTCTATATTAAAATCTGTTTTAACCGCGTTAAAAAAATTAGAAACCACGTTATCTGTCAAGTTCATTGCAAATTGTTACATTTGAATTTAAAAGCCGTTTATTAAATGGAATGGATAAAACTTTGCTTTTATGATTACTTCAAATAATTCTCTCACACATTATAAGTTTACTAATTCCCATGGTTTTTACTTTAAGTTGTTTCTATTACTGGAGTTATTGCGACCTTAGTGTATATTATGATTATAAATTACTTAACTCTAACGTAAATACGTAATTTGTTTAAGTTTTATGTAAGAGAATATTTACAATTGGCTTAGTAAAAACTATATACATATTTATACGTTTTTGTTCATGTAGATAGTATATAAAGTTAGGTACTTGCCGCGTCGTTATTGTACGTAATAGATCGAAAGTATACGAAAATTATTTGGTTGGAAACCAGAATGATGAGCGTAGGGCAAAAGTTTACCAATACACTGCTCTTTGTGAAGGTTTTGGAACATCGCCTAATATGCTTTGTGACCTTCAGATTCTTTGATGGATGACATTCTGCGTAGCCTCATAATTATGAATATTATATTTTATTTCACAGTGATTCGAATAAACTTTTTTTTTCTGTTTTACTATTTTTAGTTAATTGTTATTGTTATTTCTATCAATATAGATAGGTACTATTACAATTTATTTAGTTTGTGGACCTGTTTCTATTGTTGAATAATTTATTAGGTTTATGGTTTTCACTTATTTATTAATTATTTTGCATGCTTTATTTAATACTACATAAATATTTAAACTCATTCTGTGTACGAGTTCTATTAGAGCCGTCTTAAAATGTTTTTTCTGTTTTGTATTAAAGAAATACTTCAACTACATACATATAAACACGTTAGTCTCTTATGGGGTAGGCAGGGAATATCGAGTACCAAATATCTCTACCCTTACCGACCTGCCGTGTCTTCATTCATCACGCTTTACGCCGGTTTGATGTTGCAAAAGATAAAAGCCTTTTAAAATCCGCAATGGAAGAAACATAAAAAGCATTTCAAAATCCGCAATATATCCTCCAAGCCGGTCAGTACACGGTCTCTACCCTTGCGCGATAACAAAGAAAAGTGAATGTCTGCACGTCTATGGTTTGACTTGACTGGTTCTGATATACCGATATTGTACGGTAACAGTGTGTTGCCTTGAGAAATGAAACCGGCGACTTCGCTATCGTGCCCGGAGCTCGCTCGCTTCTTTTGTTCTGACAGAACACCTCGCGGGTCAAGGGTGTGTCTTCTATTGGCGGTAAGCCAGACCGTTGGGATTTATTAAGCAAACTGTCAACCGCAGTCACTCTGGTGGTTTATTTATAGCACTCAGCGTGGATTTAAGGGTTAATATGTGCAGAGTTCTTGCGTGTGAGGTTGTAGTTTTTCTAAGTATAAAAGGTTGTAGACAGAATTCCAACAGTACTAAATTGTTATTTTTATCAATTGTTAAAATAATTATCAGGATTATTTTCGCAATTAAAGCGTCATATTTTATGTTGATCCTTATCTAACTGATAATTGATCTTTTTGCCAGTCGAGATCGAATCCGACATAACGGTGCTATAAATTTATAGTGGTCGGATCTCAAAAATTCAATACAATAAACTAACTAATTTTTCCCTAAATATATATA
>DWDT01005496.1:0-10384 GCA_018245595.1 Microceris scylla
ACTATGGCCTTAACCCTCTTAATATGAGAGGAGACCCGTATTCCAAGAGTGGAATTGTAATGGGTTGAAAAAAAAAAACGGTGAAGGAAAACATCGTAAGGAAACCGGCACACCTTAGAATTTAAAAAAAGTAAATAAAATATTTTCTAAGGTGTGTGAAGTCGGCCAACTCGCACTTGGCCAGCGTGGCAGATAATGGCCTTAACCCTCTCAATATGAGAGGAGACCCATATTCTAACAGTGAAATGATAAATGGGTCGATTATTTGCAATTAAATAGACTAGTTCCAGTTTGAATAATGATTACAAATGACTGGTTTACCATTTGTATTGTAATTTCTCATCGTTGTCATCATAATCATCAACACTTTTATTATTCCACCATTGGACACTATTAAAGTTCCCGCTCAGTACCTTCACCTCTCTTTTTATTGGCTAATTTTTTAAAATCTCACTTCATTCATCAGCAAGCGATATTTAATCTTATAATTTATTTTATTATGACAGAGTATGAGTTTAATCCTTTTCATCCCGAGAGGAAACCATTGTTTAACAATTAATTGAACGTTCAATGAGTTGGTGATAATGATATACCCCAATATTATACATACATATGTATATACCATATTATAACGAAGTATAGTAATGACAGATATTAATAAATGTTCAATAACTAAGCTCACAATTGGTCTTAAGTAACTAACCACTAACAAATCATATTCGAAATGATAGTTACTGTTAGTGACCTATGCGTTAGAAAGTCATAGAACATTGAGTGAAACAATTGTCAATATTCACTGTGATACTGGAACGAGAGAGTCGTGACCACATTTGCATACTCTGTGTTCCTGTTATCATAACTACGGTCGGGAAATCATAACTCTGTTTCACTCGACGATTATAAGATACAAATCTTGATATGAGATGATTCTTCAAACCTAATTGAACACTATTAGAATGTGATAAGACAACAAAAATGAGATAATTTTACTGAATTGGGTTATTAATGTAGTCAATATCAGCGTCGTTTAAGATTGAGAATCACTTGCTACAAAAATAAAGAAGTGTATATTAAAGAAATCTACATATACATATAGTATGGTTTCTAAATATAGTTTTTAAAAATGTTTTTTAACCTCTGTGCTGTATAATCTGTGTGCGGAGACTCGTTTCTAACAGTGAAACAGTAATGAAGCAAAAATAAAATGTATAAAACTGGAAATAAATAAATACTTATACAAATTAAAGTACAACTTAGATACGCACTTAAAAGTTAAAAATACTTCGAATACACATCTATGTATACTATAAAACTGTGATTAATATATGGAATAAATGAATGACAATAATAGATTATAAAAATTTCATTATTAATAGACTGCTTCGTTGGTAGAATGCTTGTAAGCTCAACTACCGATCGAGAGGTTCTAGTTTCGGTCTCTGGATCAGGTCCTATTCGATTTTTCTGTATTGAAATTTGTAGTAGTGGTTTGGCGTCAGGAGTTACGCCCGGTGTACGAAATTAGGCTCACCACCTATTTGATTGTGGGACATAAACGCAATTAATAAAATATGGTACTACACTTTTATGCCTACGTCTATTATAAGCGTGATTTTACGTTTTCTACTAGCAATATGTTCAGAAATTAGTGTTAACCAGCCAAACAAAATTCTCTACATTCTAACTTTATACTCTGACTGGTACTTGCTAAAGACGATTTAATCTTTCTTGTCATTTTAATCAAACTTGATATAAAACAAGATGGCGTCATCTAGGCCTTGGCGCGGTTTTGAGGACATTCGAATTTCAAATATTTCAGTCAGTTGCAGTTGCGAACATAATCGCTATTCGCTTATGTCATATTTGCATTTCGAAAGCTTTTGGAAGCAGCTTAATTAAGTCTTACTTATCAACATGTGGCTTTTTTATTTAATTTGAATCGCCTGCTTTACGAGCGGCCGTCTTCCATCGAAATTAACTTTCCGAGAATCGAAGCAGGTGTGAACTTTCGTTGATACAACTTTTTTTTGATTAAACAACTTTTTCACACATTTTTTGGATATCGTGATGTCCGGAATTGATGAATGAGTTCGCCGTGTGACTATAATGACTCGGGGTGAGTTTTTAGAGTCGCGTGTGTCTGTTACCGGTATGTGCTTTATTAGAAAACTATTTAGATTTTTTTTTTATATTTTTAAGATACAAGTTTACTTATACATACATATATGTAAGTGAGCTATTATGTCATTCAAATCAGTGTTATTTTCCATATATTTAATTTAAAAACTCCTTATTACTTCACTAGTTAACGACGGCTAAAATTCTCGCAAACCTTTGTCGGGATTAATGGTATCTTAAGACTTAAAGTTATCCCTAGGCTTAAGAAGCACATAGACGCTCGTGAAAATTTGCCGTTTATTGCCCCATCCACCAATCTACACGGCAATAGCTCAGTTTTACTTGCGATGACCGCGTAAATCAATACTAAAAATTCTTTGTATTTTTCATCATTCATTATTTCTTAATAAACCCTCTTGCTGAAATATCCTCTAATATCCCTTTTTATTTTACACTGTTATGCGAGTCACAATTATTGTGGAATAATTGCATTATTGTTTACAGCTATTAGCACACCTTGGAAAAGGCCTATGTCCAGCAGTGGAACGAAAAAGGTAACGTGATGATGATGAAATGCTGATACAGATATCACAATTCTTATCAGTCTTTTACTTTTTCATTAATATAATTTGATGTCTAAGTGTATCATATGTGACAGCTACGTCTGTTTTACGTAATTACTCTGTGCGTTGTTGAATGTTTTGACATGTAGGTAATAACTTTATGGTTTATTTCTTAATCCCGGATTCATACTATTTATATACGTACGAATGACATTGTAAGTTTATTTTATTATTTTAATTAAACTGTTTATGATGATAATTAATTACTATAAATATTAACTTTTATTACAGAATTTACTATCATCATCAGCCTATTCCCGATTTGCTATAAATATATGTGTTTAATTCGTTTGCTAACATAAAATATTATTTAATTATATAAAATATTTATTCCATGCAAGGACAGAAACAACTTTTTTAAAAGAAAATTACAACAAGAAGATATATAATATGAGTCAGGTAAAAAGAATTATAAAAGAAACTGATTTACTAGTATGTACTTTTTATTCTATAAATCCAGTATTTAATCATTAAAACCTAATAGTAAAATCCAAAACATAAATTAGATAAATGAATGATATAAAAATTTTATTTTTAATAGCTTTAAAAATTTAAACGTAGCAAACGTAACATAGTGCCTGTTATCCCCGAAGCGGTGGTCAGAGGAGTGTAATACACCCCTTCGTTTCACCAGTTACGTTAAACTCCCATGGAATAGGTGATGAGCCTATTGCCATATGCCGAGCACCGAAGCAGACTCCGAGTCACTACTAAAATTCAAAATTAGAAAAATCCTATAGTACCCGACCCGGGATTTCAACCCAGTACTTTCTGATCAGTAGTCGCGCTCGCAACCGCTCGACCAACGATGTATTCAGTTTTAATAAGTTTAATAATTTCTTGACCGCTACATACATATTTAACCACCAGTTATAAGAATTCGTTTGTACCGCTGTCGTGTCGTATCTCAGTCGTGTCGTATCGCTATCGTGTTGATATCGTCCCGCACATTAACGTAATCGTTACAGATATCATCTTGGTAGTGGCTACTGCAAGAAATGACATAGATATACCTACAATATACGGTACACATGGAATTGGAATTGTTCTAGAAACATTCTTTTTTTTATTTCAAGCGGAAAACAGAAATTTTAAACAAAAAAAACCGATGGTAAATTAGTATAAGCTTTCCAATGAATAAATTCATAATGACGGTAGATTTGAAATTGGATTCTGTTCTTGGAACATTGATATAAGTTAGGGCGCCGCTGAAATGGCCGAAATATTTGTTTCACGAACTGAACGAAAGGCTCGCACCATAACTCTTATTAACATCTATATTATTCCAATGAGTTGATGAACTGGTCTTGACATGTCCATATTCATAAGCACCTATATGTAAAGCCAATAAATTCTATTTAAAACGCCCATTTCTCACGATCTAAGGAAGACAGCGGGAAGCTACAGGATTCGGACGGCCCAGGACCGGAAGGAGTGGCGCCGATTAGGGGAGGCCTATGTACAACAGTGGACATCTAGAGGCTGATGATGATGATGAGAGGGATTTCTTTATGATTGGTACCTATGGTATTCGATCTCGCATAGGACTGGGTAGGAAGACTTTAGTGAAAATTTATACTATTAAGGGAATTATTTCTATCAGTCTACTATGTTATACGTATGTCAAACTATTGACATTATATGCCTCAGGCTCTATCGATGTCGATACAGTGCTAGTCTTGATGGCTACAGGTGCCGAGGGAAGCCAGGACGCCTATTTTGATCAGATAGGTCAGCTAGTGGCTGTTACGAAAGGCAGAGGTCACAAGCATGTCAGCCCTCTGAGGATAGAGTTATGACACCCGGTCCTCTCTGCCTACCCCGTAAGGATCTGCTGTAACGAGTAATAATAATTCTTATTTCAAGATTCTTAAAATAAATATCGAAATGTCAGACAAAAGTCGATCGTCAGGAATCGATTAGTGAAAAATCCGTTCAAATTTTATTGCCCATTAAGTGCGATCGTAAAATTTTACGATTCGTTATAATTATAAGATAAATACATTTGCGTAAAAATTAGGGAGTTAAAAGGAAATTCCAAATTTTTAACGATTTTCCGAATGACTGTATTTTCGTTCAAATGGTCATATTGAAACCGTGAAAACCGCTATTTAAAGCTTGTAGTGTCTAGTTTTCAGATCTAGAGATGAAAAAACCGCTCAATCCTAATGAATGCCGCAAAAAAATGTTTTTCGAAATTTTTTCCGGTTTTTATTGTTCTATTCTATTTTGTTCAAGCCCAGGGACTCTGAAATTTTTATCTCACTTAACTACTAGATGAAATAGATAATATTTTCACCAGTTATATTATATGTCCCATGTTATATGTGGTGAGTCTGTTCCCATACACTTCTAGACATTTCAAATTAGAAAAAGTCAATAATATTTTGTGCGACCCTTGGATCTAAACCTGGACGTCTTGTTCAGTAAGTGCCCTTTCAACCACTCGACTAACGAGGCAGTCAATAGAGAAAATATGCAAAAAATAACTTTGCATATCACTTTCTATGTAAAATTAAATATACAGCTAATAACTAATCACGCTGTACGTTTTGTAAAAAATATCACACGATCAATAACTATTCACATCGCTTGCTATGTAATAGAAATAACTTGGTACATCGCTCTATAACTTTTTATAACAAATATTGTAGAAACATAAACAGAACATTACAACAACATTTTTTTTATATTTTAACATTTATTTAATATAAACTTTAAACAAAGAAAAAGAAACACCGAATAGTGTACGTAAGAACTGAAATCCAGTGGTAACTATGTCCAAATTGAAATAGTTGTAAAATAACCTAGGACTCGAACCAAATAAGAAACAAATCGGATTACTCTAAAAGCTGCTATGAGTGCGTATAAAGCTTTAAAGAAGAACACTGAAATTTAAAAATTGCTGCTAAACAGCAAACGTAGCGGTGATTAAACTACCTTTGCAAGCATTTATTTTGACATTAAATGTTTATGTTAAATTCTTATCACTGACATAAAGTTTTTATACACGTTCTGTTTTGTTTTAAAAAAACATTTACGATCACCTTTAAATTTTATTTCATTTGCAATGAAATGATTCAGATATTTTAAGACTTACCGTCTATATGTAATTTTAAAATAAATCGAAATTGATTATGATTTCACACTAAGTATTTTATATATGTAAATAAGAAAATCCATACGCATTTCTTATCGTTTCGAAGTGTGAAAATCGCGATTATAAATTTTAAAGAATACGTATTTTTTATCAAATTTACGGTAATTTAAAAGCCATGCATATTTATAAACTATTTATATGGACATAAAATTTAGTCAATTTTCAAATTATGCACACATTTAAATATACTAAGATCTCTAGACAGAGTTATTTGTGTCATAAAATTATTTTAGTACGACTATCATATAATTTTGCAATTTTAAAAAGAGAAATAATAAGATATGTTTAAGTTACCTTTTCCTTTTATTAAATCTACTTTACCGAACTGGCACGTAAGCACATTCACATATAATTAAAAAAAAAACAGTTCACTATGAAACGGTTCGTTTTAAATCGTAGTCGAGTTCGTATTTCGAACGCGGGACGGGAAAGCACGCGTGCGTTCCGAACACGCTCCCAGCATCCACTAACGTTCGGAAAATGGAATGAACCGGTAACATCTGACGACAACATTTATTTTATTGCTTATCCGTGCTGGCAAGTTATAATTTTTAATAAGCATTACTAAGTGTGCCTATCGTCGCTACTTTTTTTCGCAACAATATTCGCAATGGACGTCAAAGTGGTGCTACGTTCGACAATATCGATTTGAAATTGATAAAATACGTTCTGAAACAAGTAATATTATCAAGTATTGCACGATTTGATTGGTTTTTTGTTGAACTGACAGGAGCCATTTCTGGATGTTGCTTTGCCAAACGTTAAGATGAAAGTACTCATTAGTTACTTGCACTGATTTTTTAAGGCAAAGGTGATGTCACATGCGGCCTAATAAATATAAATGTACTCCGGTTTCCGCTGTTTGTTTTTATGTACCTACTAACGAGGAGAAATTATTTTTAATGGGGTTCAATCGGTAAGAAATTTTCCTTACGATGTCTTATTAATTACTACGTATGTCGATGTTTGTATATCTGCGGTATTCGTGGTATCTGCGGTGTAAACTCAGTAACTAGATCGAAAGCATACTTTATGGGTTACGAAACTATTTCTTGGATTACATTTTTATTGACATTAGAAGTTGCTTAAGTTCGTTAAATCAACTTAACTGTTCCAGGAATTATATATTTATTGATATTGGAAGTGACTTAAGTGCACTAAATCATTGTATTTCGAAATTTTCGTGCAAACATAAAAATATGTTCTATTATTTATAGTATGTTTTATTAATATATAGGAATAATTTTTTTGTTCATATAATATTAAAAAAAAAACACCAAAGATGTGCAAGGAAGGTACTGTTGCATTCCTTTGATCTAGAAGTTTCTTAGTTCCGCTGAATAATGCAGGAAATTAAAGTTGTTATTTCAATTTTCCATTTGTGGCGTTTTTATTACAAGGTAATGCCAGGGCCTTTACGGGATAGCTATAGATAGCACCGAGTTCCAAACACCCTTATCCTTACACAACTGACGCACTACTTCTATATGCATCACTCTCGCCATATGAACACGCCGGTTTGACAGACTTTCGACACCTTCGTCAGCCAGTATCTCATCCATTTAATATCCATAGATAAATAATACACTATTGCTCCCATATGAAATGAAATATAATAATATATACATACGATAAATACATACATACGATGCACTTTTAATTTTACTCACATAAGTATGTAACTCTTTAATATTTTATTATCTGTATCTTATCATTTATTTATAGTGCAATAAAAATATCCTATAATGGCGGTGAAGCTTTGTTTATTATATTTTATTTTAACTGGGAGTATGATGACGTTATGACTTTTTATATGTTATGGTAACTTTCCACAAAGCTTGGAATTATGTAACTTGGTGTGATTTGAAGGGTAACGTAAGATTTCATTATTTACGAGTTATGTATATTAGCAGTAGAGATATACCTATTTTTTTAGTATGTTCATTTAGATTATAGTTTATTATTCTGATCGAGTGCTGGTTTACAGACCTCACACGCCTTAGATAACATTGTGGAAAAGTCGAAAGTGTACAAGTTTCTTCGCCGAACGTAATATCACCCCTATGATCCCCGAAGAGGTAGGCATATTAGAATATTCCCCGAAGAGGTAGGCATATTAGAATATTCCCCGAAGAGGTAGGCATATTAGAGTAATACACTGCCATGTTTCACCAGCTACGTATACGTCCGAATATGGAACGGGGGGTGAGTTTATTGAACCTATAACGCTGACCCCTTATTCCATAATGGCGAGGGTTTCTTCACCAAGTGTTCCATTAGTATCACAGTAAATGCTATTTTACTTTTAAACCCAGATAATTTTAAAGAAAACGGTGCGCGACAGCAATTGACCCTAGGCTCCCGGAATCAATGTCTGAAATCTACACTTATAGGTTATGAGAGCTAATTTTCTTTTATATACTTTTAAATACCGTTAGAAGTTACGGTTAATTGGAACACGCGACAGTGTAGCAACAATTTTGTTTTATGTTCCCGGTCTTATTTCAAATCCGTTTCTATCTGTTGCGCCCGCGGCGTTGCCTGCGTTATGCCAGTAATAAAGATCGACAGGTTGATTTCCTTCTGCATAAATATTGTTTATTAACTGCAGTGTTTAATGCTTAATGAGGTTAAGAAAGAATGGTTATTCCCTTTCACGCGTTGATGCGGAAATAGGTAGAATTAAGAAAAAGTATAATATACATATAATGAGGTTGCTTGACTTTCGAGTATTATGATTTTAAGGCAGCTAATAATTTAATATTGCAAGTATACTTTTGCTAGGACATAATTTTAAAAGAGGATGATACTTAAATTTGATTTAATAATATTTGACCTTTAGGAAATTATGTAATTTTAAGTGAATTGTAAGATATTCGTTTTTGCCTCGATGCCTCTAATATAAAGCCTAGTTGCGTCATAAAATAAACCATATACTTTACATTTTATTAATGTTCAACGTGTAATAAAATTTTGCGTAGCCGAATTATTCGTGTAATACATTAAATTTTAACGATTACTATTTTGTAATGTTGATTGATTATTAATAGTATTTATAATCTGTAAGTGAATAAAACACAATATAGTATATATTTTTTACTTACAAAGTCTATGTAGAATAATATTGCATACTATTTTTTTATTTATTGTAGAATAATATTGCATATTATTTTTTTATTTATTGTAGAATAATATTGCATACTATTTTCAAAAATGAAAATATTTATTCCAGTTTTTGCCAACCCTGTTAACGTTCCGCTATTGGACACGGGCTGACCTTAAGATCATAGTCTTATGTCTTTTGTTTTCTGTAATGTTAGTAAGCAAATGATCAATAGCAAATAATTGTAATTATTGACAGCAAATAATTGTAATTATTGACAGCAAATAATTGTAATTATTGACAGCAAATAATTGTAATTATTGACAATAGCGAGTTGTACTTTCTGTCAATGAACCATGCGCATATATGTTATTATGTTATATACATATGTCTTTTATCTTACGCACATAGAGTTGTTTAATTATTAAATCATATATGTATATACACCGACATTTTAACGTAGATACAAACGAAATTACAATATATCTCAGTTTCTTCCAATCCTTAATTACGGGGTTCAAATACTGAACTTTCAGCATAAGCAAAGTGGCTGTGTCACCGACTCTACATCTGCATGTTTATATTGCCAATATTTTAATGTGCGGATAGAAATAAATCATATCAACATTCGAACCCTCGTATTAACTAGTAGAGTATTAATTACAGTCGTGACATCCTCTTGTCTCAGCTGGTCTATAAAGCATGGTAGTACCTTGAAAGCATATCAGTTCTCATTACCGTTAGTTATTATGGTCCCCTTAATAACCGTGTACAGTTATAACACAGTATCAATAAATAAATTATTGCTATTCGATTACTACATTGTTCAATGTAGAGATATAAGCGATATGCGAAGATTATAAACGTGTTGGGAAATTTTATTAAACTTATCTGTTTAATATACCTCATTTACCTAATGACTGCCTCGTTGGTGGCGTCGAGTTGGTCGAGTTTGTAATCACGATTGCCGATCGAAAAGTCCTGGGTTCAAATGACGGGTCGGGTACTATTGAATTTTTCTAATTTAGAATGTCTAGTACTGACCCGGAGTCTAAATTTGTGCTCGATGTATGGCAATAAGCTCTCTACCTATTCCATGGGATTTAAATGTAACTGGTGAAACGTGTAAGTGTACCACACTCCTCTGCCTACCATTTCGGGGATCACAGCCATGTTACGTTTTAATATACCTAATTATTATTATAACACCATACACCATACACCATATTTTTGTATGATCTATTTAACTATTGAAATGTGAGAGTGTACTACACTCCTCTACTCACCTGTTCGGAGATTGCAGGCGTGATGTTATGTTTTTTTTTTTTAGCTTCTAGTTAATCGCTAGTGCTGAAACAAGTTCCGAATGAATCCGTTAAA
>DWDT01005497.1:0-10383 GCA_018245595.1 Microceris scylla
TGTCGCGGCGCGCTCCATTCAATGCCCTGAGATGCCTGTATGCATCTTTAATGAACCTTAGACACTTCATGAAATTATTCTCCCTTTGTTCATTTTTGTTTAACAAAACATCTCTTTTTAAATACTTATGATTTTCTTTTGCGTGTTAACGAATAAAACACACAACAGTTTTTAAAAAGACACAACATTTAATTGTGAGCCATCTGACACTTACTCGTAGACCCTAAGATATGTCTTTCAGCAGATATAGGACTCCACTAAGAACAGAAGATGTTATATGCGCTGAAATACTAGTGTTTCTGAAAGCAAACAGTTTATTTGAAACGAAAATTATTTTATGCCTCGACATATCTATCTGTCGTTTATGAATCAACAGGACTGGTCTTTCCATCGGAAATAAATTAATAATTAATTAATAAAATAAATAAATACCTTAGGTCATCTTCACAGAAGGCCGTCTGATTCGAAAGTAGGCGAAATCTCTGTAATGGTAAGCAGACAGCTGATAAACTACAAATATACGTGTATAATAAACTCTTTCATAGATACTTTTATTTTGATGCAGACACAAGAAGTGCGTTAGTCTATTACACAAATATTTTTGCTGTGTGGAAATCGAACTCCTGACCCGCAGCTCGGCAGATTCACATTGGAATTTATATAGTATGTATATAATTTTCAATCTAATTCGTATAGATTATGTCACTGGTTTAATTATGAGGTTCGATATGTGTATTATTATTATGTTATGAATAATAGGAATTTCGAAATTGATTTAGCGTTGACACTATGCACAACTACTCGAAATCCTAAATTAGAAAAACCCAATAGTACCCGACCCGGGATTTGAACCCAAGACCTCCCGATCGGCAGTCGCGCTTGCAACTACTGGACCAAAGGGGCACCCATAAATATAAATATATAAATGTATTAGCTATTTGGTTCCAATAACACAGGCTCATGATTAATTTGTGATCATATGGGCACCTGTGATATTCCAATATTAGTAGCAGATATCATTCCGTATTTAGACCACAAGAAAGCACTGTAAGAGTTATTGAACAGATAATAAATGATCATAACAAAGCGTTATTGCGATAAAAAAAAATTGCCTGCTATTACATACTCGTAAATGAGAAAAATAATATTATTGGATACTACCAGTATAATTCATAGCGACTCTGAGAAGCCAATACATTAATATACTATTAGGAAATACTACCGTTGTAATAGCTCCTGTTATTCGCATGACAATTATTACAAGCTATAAAAAGCCTTAAGTGATTAGATTTAAGGACTATATTAAAGTGACACTTAAATATTTGTATATTGACTCCGCGGGAAAGACACTTAAGAGCCTCGACTCAACTCCCAACCGTAAAGTTTACTGTGGGACGATTTAAAGTTTCTACAGGTCATTTGCAAGTTGCGTCTACTGTGAACAGTGAGAATAAATATCATACAATTTTAAGCAAGCATTGAGAATTTGATAACGCTGATAAATGTATTGTTTTAAATATTTTATTTAATGTGCCTAGAAGGGAAACTTAGTTCCTAAGTTGAAAAGTTACTCCTTACACTCAACGCGCTAAATCTGAATTAATGTTGCTGAAATTTTCTACTTTGTTCAACAGAATTATAATACTTTTACCGACTTGTTGAAGCGTTAATGGCTTAATAACACAAATGTATTGTAAATAACGAAATGTTATATGAGTTTTGTATGAATAATACTAATACATTTTCGTGTTTTCATGCGCAGGGAATTTTATTCATTGTATTCGCTAAGCAATATTCGTGACAGCGAAAGTTTTTGGCAGAGGAATTTTTATAAAAAGTTCTAAAACTCGACTGCCTCGTTGGTCGTGTTGGTTGCAAGTGCGCCTGCCGATCGGGAGGTCCCGGGTTCGATTCCCGGGTCGAACACCACAAAATTTTCTAATTTAGATGTTCTATTAGTGGTTCGAAGTCTGGATATGTGCCCGATGCATGGCAATAGGCTCACCACCTATTCCATAGTGGGACGTAACCGTAACCGGTGTAACGTGGGAGTGTTCTGCATTCCTCTGCCTACCTCTTCGGGGATTACAGGCGTGAAGTTACGTAAGATCTAAAACGCGTATGGAGTCTGCGATCATGTATTTAGCCAGTGTGATAGATTATAGGGTTTTATATTGATTTTGAGGAGACCTGTACAGAAGAAGATTTGTATTTAACAATAGAATGATAAAAAGGTCGCTGATGGGTGTAATTCAAAGAGTTGTTCATCAGCGTAGAACAAAATAGAAGTATTATATTCGTATGCGCTGACATTGTTACCAAATAACTTTTCAAATGCAGATGTGAGCGTGTGAATTGCTTCGGGCGACGCGTCAATAGACACACAATGGAGTCTGCTGAGGACGCTTGCAGGCGAAATGTAGTTTTGAATATAAGTGATATTTCACATTGTGTGAAGAGAAATCAGAAAAATTGTTCGTTTTAAGTACATTTATCAGTGTTTACGGGTAGGTTACCAGTATTTGATATTATGGATATAGGACGTGACTAAATATTACTATAATCACCGCCATCACCATCCTCAACATCATCATCCTCATCAACATCAACATCATCAACATCATCAACATTATCAATATCATCAATATCATCAATATCATCAATATCATCAATATCATCAACATCATCAACATCATCAACATCATCAACATCATCAACATTATCATAATCATCACCGTCAACAATTCTTTCACTAGTTGTGCGATTGTGGGACATTATGGACACTAGAGATAAATGAAGGGGATTACAATGTGTATGTACATACTGATTATGTTGTTCTGTGTCTTTTACTCGTATTTCTGATTGACCCGTTAGCGTAGTGGTCGTGAATCTGACTGAGCATGAGGATCGATTTCCACCCAGAATGAATATTTGTGTTATAAACACAAGTATTTGTTCTATACTTGGATGCAAATAGAGTATCTGTATAAGTATATATGTATGTAGTTAATCAGCCGTCTGCTTACCATAACACAAGCTCTCTTGATGCTTACTCTGGGATTAGATGATCGTCTCTGGAGATGTCCAAAATATTATTATTATTATAAGACACTCGCTATTGCATGTGACGCCTTTTGGGACTCAATTTCAAAAGCTTTCAGCGTTTCACTACTAACAATATTATATTTTTTTAATTCAAAATTTTCCCCACAAAGCCTCCCGCTATATCTATCCCTGTACAGTTTGTAATAGGATTAGAACTTCTATATAAATTACTTAGCATAGTCAATTAACTTACAGTATAATATATATGTATATATAAAATTAATTTTTTTATAGCTTAGAATACAAAAAAGTACAGTGGGCCTCTGTATATTATTGTACATGGGCAGTGTTTAAGTTAGAAAAATTATATACTAAAATATGGTAACATTGACAACTAACCGTCCTAGCTTGCTACTACAAAGGCTGAATGTAGCCCTTTTCAATTAGTGTTGCAAGTTTCTAGACTTTTTTGCTTATATTAATGGTATAAAAATTGTATCAATAAGGAGCAATATAAGCGAAGTAAATAAAATCTTATTCATATTTTAAATTATGTTTGAAGGAATGCAAAAACTAGGGATAAATTTATCATAATACCTCTTAATCACCTCATCATTCGCCTGTTCCCGTCTACAGCTGAACTTAGGTCTCTCAAATAACATACTATTAAATGTTATGAGCGCCTGTATTTTTTTATATTCTAAGTGTAAGAATAATTCACCACTACTGTACCATTTCTATTCATTTAAATTTTAGCAACAAGTAAGTAACAGTTTCATTACATTGACTAGGTGTTTATTTTTACAGCATAAAATGTATTATCAAACAATATATCATGATTAAAAAGGTGTTAAACTGACGTTTTAACCAGTTTTTATCAATATTTTCATGTTACCAAGTATTTAAAATAACGCTTTTAATTATAAGGAAAATGCAACGTATCTTAGACACAAAATAAGCTTATGATTTTCGAGTGTCCTGCCTATTAGAAATTGCTGTGACGTTTTTAATCAACATAATGAGATTATCCCGAATACGTTAATCTTTTGAAAGAATTAATTTAAATTAAAAGCGTGTAATATCCATAATTTTAATGATAACACATTTTCTACTAATAACGGCATATTAATATTAATATTGGTTATCGTATTATGAAAATATTGGTCATATTATTGTTTGATTATAGTGAGATTGTTTTAGCTGCAGTAGCATTATATCAGAGAACATTCTTTGGTGACGATTAATTAAAAAAACTTTAACAACTCAAAGTTAAATTTTTAATCTGTCCTTCTCTTTATTGTAATTAAGTAATATTGTCTATGAATATTATTTGTAGTACTTAAAACATTTTATTGTTAGTGGCATTCTATTCAATTTGATGTTTATAATCGAATAAAAATGTAGTGTTTATTGTTCTTTTTTATTATTTTTATTCAAGTATCAGAAAAAGCAGTTTTTTTTTCAACAGTTACGAAATTTCAGTGTGATTTCTGATGGGGAAACCTGATGATGAAGAAATTCTGTATTAATATAAATTGACTTGCGCCTAAAATTATATAGTTTATTTTATAAATAGACGAATAACAATTACTATTATAAAATGATAATAATTATATTTTACAAATTCTTATGATATTTGTTGAAAACGATGTTATATATTTTAATTTTTTTTTAACATTCAACCGATCGTTTTACTGCCTAGCTACAGTATAATAAATTGAAATTTTCATTTTATAATTTTCTCCATATATTAGTAATTTGATATGCAATTTTTTTTAATTTAATCGCGTATTTTGATATAATATAAATGCCGTGTGGGACATGATATGCCGAATTTATTCAAATCAAGTAAAGTTTATTGTACCTACAAAATTTATTTTTATTTTATTTTTATTTATTAATCTTTGGATCTCGAGGTGATGGAAATTAAATTCAAAAATTAAAAAGAAAAATGGCACTTTTCGTTTTTATTTCTTAAATTAATATCTAATAAATTATTTGGAAAATAAAATTATATATTCTTTTTTACGTATCACATCCGTTTAAGGTAGTATTTACATATTGACACATTGGTGTCGATTTAAGCCAATATTAACCAAAAAGTAGGCATAAGAGTGCAAACAAAATTGTAGTTCCTATTAACGTAGTATTAAACTGACTGAACAAGACAATGGTTTGTTACAAACAAGCCGAGTGTTCTAGAATATTCGTTAGCGCAGACAATAGAAAACAATTATTTCATCTTTCTGTCAAATCACTGTAACACCATCGAAATAGATCTGTATTCTCAAACTATTGGCTACATTTATCCGTGGATATTTGTGACAAGTCCCGAAACCAAATAATGATCATGGAATGCCGACTGGCATATGACAGGCTAATTCATAACGACGATGCAGAAGACGAGCAGTCGTAGTACCAAAGCAAGAGACACTGCGCAGTGGTCGGATCTACCCGCGGCTTGGACTCGGTCGGCCCTGGAGGCTCCGTCTGCCAGTTCACGCGATCTCGCGAAACCCTTCATCCTATCTCCCTGAACGCTCTCCTCGTTGCTTCGCCAGTAGACCGTGGCTATTGTTGCAAGACACTGAGGACAAAACATATCATAATTTTGTATATATATATCCTTCAAAATATATTACGTATTTTGTCCACTTTTTTCAAATTAGGTAACAGTAGGTAGATAATACCTACTACAAAAAAAGTACAAGTATAGTATAAGTTTACGTGCTTGTAGTCTTATAATATTATTAGCAATAAAAGTAACACAGGGGTACTTTAAGTTTATTTAATTACCTGAAGACAGTTATAGTTTTGGTAAGTACCTACTCCAAACAAGTAAGTGAAGTAGAATTAAAAGGTGTTACTAGAACATTCTTTGATAGTTACCTTGAGTTTGAGGTCTCCTTTCCTAAAATGCTTGGGTTTGACTTTAAAATCAAGCCCCAAACTGGTGGTCTCCAGTCCATCTTCGTGGGCGAAGTGTGCAAGTGGCAAGAGTGCTCCAGCCGGTGCTGGTTCCCCGTTGACGTACCAAGCGAGTTTGGTTGCTGGTCTGGATCTGCCTGACGTGCAGTTCACCTGCACCCGGTCGCCTATTTGGTATCGCAGCCGGGACCCTGTGATCGTTGGCCCCATAGTGGGCAAAGCTGAAAAAATTTTAATTTTAATTGTCTTCTAAACACATGAAAGTCAACTTTCCTCTTCTCCTCGCAAGAAGAAGCTCATGTACAATAGTGGAGGGATAAAAATGTTGATGAAAATGAGTTTTAGGCTATATTCAATTAAAGTAATTGAAGAGGAGGATAAATATTGCTGAAAGATAAAATAATGCAACATCACGCCTGTAATCCCCGAAGGGGTAGGCGAGGAAAGGACACTGGAGAGTACTCTCCCACATTTCACCAGTTACGTTTAAATCCCGTGGAATAAGCGGTGAGCCTGTAGCCATACACCGGGCACAGATCCAGACCCCGAAAGAAAAATCCAATTGTACCCGCCCCGGAATCCGAAGCCAGAACTTCCCGATCGGCAGTCGCGCTTGCAATCATTCGACCAACGAGGCAGTAAAAAAATATATAATACTTTTATTTAATGTTAAATGAATATCCATGTATTGACCCAGAAACCATCAAATCCAAAACATAACCAGCTAATGACTATTGTGTATAATTAGTAAAAATAACCAGTAAAAGTAACTACAAATAAATATGTGTAATAATATCGTACCAACAATGACCATGTCAGCATGGTCAGACACTGTGGGGAAGAGGGGCCGCTCTCCGGACACCTCGCAGCGGTACCGGCCCCCGGTCTCCAGCACTGCCGGAGTTAGTGTCACATTTGATCCGTTCGGACTTGAATTCTGCAAAAAAATAACAATGTTACTATAAACAACACAAAAGTTCTATTGATAACAAACTCCCTAAATCCACCCGAAAAATACGAGTACCATAATGGATCCTGAACTGAAAATAGTACCTGAAAATACACAGATATTAGAATCAATTATTCATAGAAATGTCTGTATTTACTCAATTTCTGCGAATAACCTTTATCCCGACTAAAGTAATCGATATTTTAAAATACTAACGAACGATTATTTATCAGTCATTGTCCAGAAGAAATAATTGGAGATAGGATTTAATTTTCCTCTGTCACGTTTTAAACTAGGCCCGATCTTATCGTTAGAAAATGTCTTAAGTATTAATAATTGCTCGAAAATGTTTGTTAGTCCAATTGTTTGTATCTAGTTGTAAAAATATATGTATATGTAATATCGAAAAATGTACACTTATGGTTATATTGATTTAATTAAAATAATAGCAGTCCGTAGATGAAATTTCAACTACAAAATTCTTATAAAATGATCAAAACATTTTTGAATTTAATTACAAATAAGCGTTAAGGTATCGCTACACGTATTCATTTGTATTCTTTTGTATATTTATATGATCTTAAAAGCTTTTAAAATGTGATATTTACAAATAAGCTTGTTATACATTTAGTTCCGTAGACAAACCAAAGTAGTATTTGCACGGAATACAGTTAATAACTGTGCAGAGTGCCTCGTTGGTCGAGTGGTTGCAACCGTAACTGTCGATCGGGAGGTCCTGAATTCAAATCTCGGGTCGGGTACTACTGGATTTTTCTAATTTAGAATTTCTAGTAGTGACTCGAAGTTTGGAATTGTGCCCGGTGTATGGAAATATGCTCAGCACCTATTTCATGGGACTTAAACATAAGTGGTGAAGCGTGGGAGTATAATATACTCCTCTGCCTACCCTTTCGGGGATTACAGACGTGATGTTACGTTACAGTTAATAATAACTTTCGCAAACGATTTAAATATTAATGAATATTCTTTGTTCTATATTAATTAGGGAATTGAAAAAACTGTTGCACGATTTTATTAAATTAATTTCTTTCCTCATAAATTACATGGTATTAATTTTCCGTAATACATCGATAAAACACCGTCGAAATTTCATGTCCGCACTGAAGCAATATGACAGTGCCCATTAAAATCAATTAAGTACCTATATGAAGTAGGCACACGCGCTCCTTTCCACGGCAATATGTATTGAAACAAAACGGTTATTATATTGTATAGGTAAATTAATTTCACTTAATTTATAAACATAGTATCGTAGTGTGTACATGCACAGCTACGTGTATTTCCGATTTCATTATGAAATGCACTCCGCGCTGATTAAATGACGTCACTTAACGAGATTAATTTTTTGTTGATAATATCACGACCGAACACTCCGATGTTAAATACGTATTATTTATGTAAACTCTGTCCGTACTATAAGCAAATTAAAGCGAATTGCCGGCTTAATGAGGATGAAATGGTCGAATGCGTAGACGGACGGACGTGTATTAACTAAAGGTATTAACGCAGAGAGTGGGACCTGCGTAATTAAGTATTTATTTATGCCAACTTACCTGACGTTATGTAGAAATTGAAACTGTACTGAAGACAAGACGGAAAATTTTACCAATCTTAGTCAATGCTTTGAAGGACGGTTATTTGAGTTCTTCACGTACGTGATACCAGGAGACACGTGAGAAAACACGATTAAATCTTATGAATTGTCAACCCGTAGAAATATGTTTGCTGAATGAGTATGTGGTAGTGGAATAACGACCAATAGCGCGCCTTATGACTCGCTCACGATGAAAGGTTCATTCATACACTAGTATACCTAGACCGAAAACCACGAACAGTTTAATAAGCAAAAATTAATAACTGGAAAACAGCTGACGAAATTTTCAGTTCCAGCAACTCGTTAATCCCTCAGCGCACGTGTGCTGTGAAAAATACAAAATTTCAGCGCACGTGGAACAACAAAATATAACAATGTGGAACAACAAGGAACAGAGCGCAACAATAAGGGTTTAATGCACGGCAGCCACGTAGTGATTGCAACTTGCAAGTTTCAAGTGGGCGACCGGCGGCAGGTGATTCAAGGAAAGTCGAAATGGCTCTGTCTGAGCACGAGTTTGTTGACTACCTCTCCACAATGCAATATCCGCTCCAGTTGTGTATAAGATAAGTGTACGCTTCCTTCCACGGACCTAAGTAAACTACTCGCAACCGGATTAATTTAATTACAAGCCTGCGTACCGACTGTGATATTTGATCTGTTACGTCCGGCTAAGCGAAGCTGTTTTCCCACTGAGTGTGCCACATGTACGTGTTGTTTGCAGACAGAAACGTATTTCCATTCAATTAGCATCGAATAGCTTTGGTAGTGGAAACAAATTGTTCTTTTAATTCTATTGCCGCCTAGAAAATCGAAAAGTAATTTGTATAGCTTGGTTTTCAGCCTAAATTTTGCCGTTTCTTTTATTAGTTTTGAAAGCAACATTCCTATTTATCCCTGTTCGTTCGTAACTTGTTTCTGTGTCGAGGCAACAGTAATTTCGTTTCAGTCTTTAGATTTCAAATGTATTGTTATTAGAAATCTCTGTGACATTTGCTTGATACTGTTTAACGAATATTTAAAAAGTTACCTCAACATCCACTCCAGGAAGCAGGAACTTCCTACGCGGTTCTACATCTCGTGGGACGTGGCGGAAGAATTCTTTGCCGTCCTTGTACCACTTGACTGAGTACAAAACATCGCTGGGCCCCAGTGCCCAGCGGCAGGTCATGGTCGCTCGCGTGCCCAGTGGCACGTGCGTTGGTACCCTCAGCTCCAATAGCTCCAAACTCGATACTCCATATTCTGGAAAATAAATTCTTATTACTATAAGAATTGAAGACATTTCGTGTGATATTTCGTACTACACACAAAGCAATATCGTCATTTGCTTGACGTAATTCCAGCTGATTTAGGGACGACGCAATATATATTTCTTTCATTACTCCCTTTCAGTCGTCATTTAGTCAAGTTCTCCAAACTTATGAACTAAAATTCGGCAAATATTTACTAAGATATCAGTGTTACAATTACTTGTTAGAGTTACTTAATAAACTACAGATAAATCATTAGAGAATATTACAAAAAAAAAATATTACGATAAAAAAGCATGGAGCTTAGCGCCTTTGAAAAACCTTGCAGACTTTTTAAAAATCCGTGAAAAAGGCCCCAAGCGTACCTTTGCGTAAGCAAATCCCGTATTATAGTGAATATCAAAAACTATGCGTCTATCTCCTGGTTTATAGTATAAAAAACAATATTCAAAATAAAATTTTCTTTCATACCAGTTACTTGTCTTCACCAAGTTCACTTACGAATCGATTTCGTCCCAAAAAAAAAAAATCAAAATGGAGATCGGAAGGACGTCGGGGAGGGAAAGAGCGTAAAACTCGGGGGTCGCCGTATC
>DWDT01005498.1:0-10382 GCA_018245595.1 Microceris scylla
TAGTTCCTGCGACAGATGGCAAAAGTGAGGGGATAACGTACTAAGTTCGAACAAATAATATTTGTTGCTGACAATATAATAAAATTATGATTGTGTATTACAATATTATTTTATTATTATGCCAGGTTCCTTGCGAAGTATACGGATAGCACCGAGAGCCAAACACCAATTTTCACATTAAATACTCTTTTACACGTATAACCGGTTTTGGAAACTTGTATAAATATATTTTTCTTATTATACAAACGAATAGTCTCAACAAGAAACAGAAATGTAACGACTTACCACCCAGAATAAGAAAATATGCCAGAATAAAAGGCCACGGACCAGTCGCTGACGGACGACTTAGTGCCAGCCCATCCATTCTCGAAATGTGCCATACCACCTGTCAACGGATTCAGCATTGAATAAATAAATGAGCTGGGACATCTCTTACTCTTCTCTTACATATGTGCATATTAATATATATGTACTTGCAAAAATATATTTTAACTTGGAAACAGAACAAATACTTGTACTCATCAGACAAATGTTCGTCTTGGGTGGGAATCGAACCCACAACTATCTCAACAGCCGGATGAAACTACCATTGGTCCAAGAGGCCCGTGGAAAATACCTGATTAAATATAATAGTAAGTTCATGAGCATAACAAAACGTATTAATACCCGTTATCATCCAGTAAATACCGCCCAGTATGATAACAAACAAGGCGGAAACTTTCGTAAACATGAACACGTTCTGGAGCTTAGTGGTGAACTTCACGTTATAAGCGTTGATAAACGTGAGGAGACCTGCAAAGGAAACACGTGTGAAAATACGTACTTAACCTTATCTCAGTAACAGGTGTCTTCAATTTATTAAAGCTGCCTGTGAGGTAACTTCTTAGTATTAAACTATATATGCACCTAAATTTATTGAATTAATAATTACTTGTTTTAATCAATATGACATGGAGAAGTGAACTTAACACTTACGAGGACTGCGCTTCTCTTCTCGTAACCTGACTTCACATACCACCACTTAGGGGGTGCGTGACATGTTTTGATACATATCACTTAAAATATGTACAATTTAAGAAAAATGCTTTTTATGCAATTAATACCTCGCTCGGGGGCCAGTTAGCTTCTGATAGTTATAGATGTAATCTTCACTTCCGGTAAAGAAATTACTATGACATGATGGTTTATCGAATAATACCTAAAATAATTGGCTATACTTACATATGGTGCACGCTGCTATCAGTTTTTTGGCGTAAGGATCAATGCTGCAGTTGGGGAATATTGGTTCAAGAAGATTGCTAGCGAATGTTAAAGCCATTATAGCGTTTGTGCTTGGTCTGGTAAAGAAAAAGAGAATTTTTAACCACCTCATCAGGTCTGGGATAACAAAAAATGTAGGTATATCATTTATTTCTTCTACAGCGGCCTAAGGGTCCAAATAACCCTTGAAATGTCTGGTGCAGAAGGCAACGGGAAACCACTGCACTATTTTCCCAAGAAAGTCAGCATGATGATGTTATCAACAGGAATAAGTATGCCTTGCAATCCGCGTAGCGACCGGCGCTGTACTGCGTCCGGGGCAGGCAGTGTGAAATTGGCTACCGGCCATGTTAGTGTAGGTAACCAGGCACAACATGGAAGCAATACTACTGGAAAGCATTTGAACACCCGTAACAGCATCAGGGTGGGCAACTGGAATGTTAGAGGATTTCTTCAACCTGGTAAGCTTGAGATCTTGGAAAGAGAGCTCATGCGATGCTCTGTAACGATCTGCGGTTTGAGCGAGACGCACTGGACGGGCAACGGACACATTTATACGGAACACCATGTCATATATTTTTCTGGTCATGAGTCGAATAGCGCTAACGGAGTTGCCATAGCATTGCCAAAAAACCTGAGCAACTGTGTGATAGGTTACGAGGCTGTCAGTGAACGCATAATTACAGTCAAAGTGAAAGCGGCACCAATTGACATAAACATCGTACATGTCTACGCTCCAGCTACCGGTAAAGACACTGAAAGCTATAAAGCGAGAACTGACATTTTCTACACCAATCTTGAAAAAACCATCAGGAAAATCCCGAACAGAGAGATGCTTATTGTAACAGGTGACTTCAATGCCAAGATTGGTTCAAGCGACAACAATGATGAATTGGGTAATGTCATAGGACTTTATGGGCTAGGTGAACGTAACGAGCAGGGTGAGCGATTCATTCAATTTGCTGCAGATAACGGACTAGTAATTGCCAACAGCCTCTTCAAACATCATCCCCGTAGACTATACACCTGGACATCACCGGGGGGCAGTTACCGAAACCAAATAGACTATATCCTGGTAAGATCACGCTGGAGATCCTCAATTAAAAATGCTCACACTCTCCCAGGTGCGGACTGTGGATCTGACCATCAATTGCTTGTAGCTGAACTACGCACCAAGCTTAAAGCAGCCAGAAAGATCGTAAGGCGACAAAGAATCACCGTCGATGATAAAGAAAGCTTTAATACAGCTCTCGACTCGAGATGGAGTGAATGGTCTAATGGCACCATGGAAGGAACTCCGGTAGATCAAGCTTGGGAACTTACTAAAAAAGTCATTATTAAAGCAGCGCAGTCTAGCAAACCACCCAAACAAGTGACTAAAAAGCAAAACTGGATCAGAGATGACACCTTGGCACTGGTTGAAACAAGGCGTGAACTAAAGGCTTCGGGAGCAGATATTCACCAGCTGAACGTACTTTCCCGTCGTATACAGGCAGCATGCAGAAGAGATAAAAACGCTTTCTTACGAAATATATGTAAGGAAGTTGAACTGCATGCTGAAAGGAATGAAACTAGAGATCTGCACAAAAAGATTCGACTCATTACGAAAAAGTTCAGCTCTCATTCTTGGGCGATAGAAAATTCTAAAGGTACTCTGTTCACTGATTTACAGGATTCACTTGGTCGCTGGAAGGAATACTGCCAGTCTCTTTTTCTTGACCGAGACGCGCGGAACTTCGAATCATTGGAGATTAATGATCAGAACCTGGAGCCTAACATCTTGAAGGAGGAAGTCAGAGCGGCCATTAAACATCTCAAATCAGGAAAAGCCGTGGGACCAGATGACATTCCTATTGAGACCATTAAGGCTTGCGGAGACTATGGTACAGAGATATTCCATCGAATTTGTAACACCATATGGAAACTAGGCACATGGCCTAAGGACTGGTCTCACTCCATCTTCGTGCCTATACATAAAAAAAAATACGATTTGTATATTGAGTTAAATAAATATATATAAGAAAAAATCTTATATACATATGAGCATATGGACAATCTAAAGCCATATATGCAATAAAAAAATGCCATTTGTGACTTGTCGCTATGTACGTAGGGACCGTCGAATTACATCTGAGCAGATAATAAAATTTATGATTATATTACACATATGACTTTCTTTTTATAGCGACCTACCCATTACTTACCGTCCCGTATAAAATACAACGTAAAGATTAAAAAAAAACATAATATTAATTAAAAACGTTATTTCAAAAGCCTCCGTATCAAAGTTCCTCCTAGCCGCTGGCGGGCGCGGGCAAGTTGAGAGAAGTCGCCCCGGGCGGCATCAAACAACGGATAGCGGAACGAGGAATGGAAACCTTCCCCCCCCATCCTTGCCTTACTCACTATTCGCTTGGAATTTGCCGACTTTGCACTTCTCTTCCCACTCGCTACGGTAATTGTTAACAACTTTTATTTATGGATATTCCTACATATGTCGTGGAAACTTCTAGCAAATATTTACTCCTATATCGAAATTATATTGCCTGAGATTGAAAGACGTGAATACAGAGAATAAAAATAAAGTGATCATTTAAATGCTATCTTTTACTAAACAACGGTCGTTTCTTTGTTCTCTTTCTTTTTCGTTCCTTCTTTTTATCTTTCTTATCCTCTTCCTTCTCGTCATCTTTTTTCTTTCTTTCCGTCCCAATCCGAGATGTTGTAAACTTACACCGAAAACTTCTCTCAGAACACATTCATTTAATTAGCGTTTAAAAGCGACAGACGTGTTTTCAATGAGTTCGCTCGGCGCGGCGGCTGGCACATTGTTCTTAGACTAGATACACCTTGTCCTACAAGTTATTTGTCACAGTTTCCGCGGCGCCTAAAAACGAAAGCTCTTGTTTACTTCAAGAACGTTCAACTACATCTTAGTCGAGCCACAGTCGCCAAACATAATCTTGATTGAAAGGAAAGATGACTTAGAACTTGCAGCCTATAAGAGACGCACTGGTCATATCTTAACTGATAAATAATTTAACTGATAAGTCGACATCTTTTAAAATACGCGACATGGTTCTAGGTACAATCTTCATCTCCCGAGATAAAACCTTTTGCTTTCGGACAGGATTTCTTCGAATGCTTTCCTTTACTGCTTTGATCGCCTTTTTCGTACGAACACTACGTGGACGGCCAGATCTTATTCTGTCACAAACAGAGGAGGTTTCATCATACCTATCAATAGCCCGGTACAGAAACATTTGACTAATACCAAGCGGATGGAGGATTTTAAAAATTGTATTTGGCACCATATCTACTTTATGTAATGCAATCACAGCGATTCGGTTCTCTTTATCGCCCCACTCCATTATAATATCACAAAATATTTTACAATATATTGGCGCGAAAATAAGAAAGCACAATGATTATTAGATAAAAATGACAGATTCCAAATTCAAAAGTAATATTTTGTTTATTTTTAATTATAACAGTATCTAAGGTTAGAGTATGTATATTATTACAATGATAAATAAATAAAAGAAAAAGGTGATAAAAAACTTACAGTAATATGTATGCTATCTCATACGAAATTAACGACCTTTGCATACAAAGGTGCATTCTAATCCACGCGACTTATCGCAACCTACATTGTTATTTGTTACGTCACGAAATACTGAACGTTTCCCGTAAGCTGTCACAACGATACACGATAGGACTTCAATATCTTGTATGAATTCGACGGACATTGAAATTTTAACGAGTGCGTACACTATATCAAAGAAAAATGTAAACTTATATACAATTTTCACGTAACTTGCAATTTTATCTACTACGCCAGTTAAGTAATTCTACAGTTCTAAGCTTATTTAAAAAATCTAGTTTAATGAAAAATTCTAAAGCACAAAATATCGTTAGAAATTTTAAACAAAAATAACCGTGGTAATGAGACGGCTGGATAAAAAGGCGAATTATATAATATGTAGGTATATAACTTCCTATGAGACGCATTTCTCTGTAAAGCTATGGAAGCGTAATTTGTCCAGTAATGTAATCTACTACGCGAAAATGTAGAAATGGAATTGAAATGAAGAAAAAAAACAGGTTTGAAAACAAAACAGCTTATTTCCGTACTGAACTCGTAGTGGCACGTATTTGGAAAGTCATTTTATAACACAATGTGTTATAAAATGTATTTTACAAAAATTACTGAAACGATTGCAATATGGAAAATGAAGGTTTATTGGTTGTACAAAAATCAGTGTCGACGAACGCACAAATTAATATTAAATAATATCATGTGTATTTGTTTAGGAGAAAAAAACGAGAACACTACGTGTCATAATTATATGGTAATATTACTAATAATATATTAACTAGAAAACTACGCATTAAAAATTAAAACGGGGAAACTTCGGGGAACATTAATATCCAGAAATAAAAAAAGCATATAATAATAATATTTTATTAGCTATAGTTAAAAGGCCACAATTATTATATTTATAAAACATATTTTGATAAAAACTAAATTGTTATATGTACAGTCGGTTGTTCAATATTAGATTATATAATCACAATACTTCTTGAAATATACTTCTCTGTACGTACGTCAAAAATATTATTCTTAAAATGCATATGAATCTGGACAAGGATGATATAGTTTATATAGTTTAACAGTAACAAATAAAACTTACGTATACTAGTAAATATTAAGATGTAAATAAATAATAAAACACTCTTAACACAGATCCATCAGTAATGGCACTCAATGTTATATTATTACAATGCACGGCGCCGGTCTACATATATAGAGAAGGCATACGTATCGACTATCGTTATCGGCACACCAGCACCAAAGTTAAATCAACAGGTGGCAGTGTATTCGCTTCACATATTAACCTTCTGAGCGGCCCGCCGAGACCCAACACCGCACTTCCGTGCCCTGTACGCCAAGGCATAACATTGCAAAATAAATACCTACAAAAATAGTGCTGCCAACAATTGTATTTTTTTTGTTATTTTTTCGTTTATTCAATAAATGGCTACATATAACATGGAAATCATTAATATTAGCAGTTGTTACCGTTTGTTTATGTCGTATTTTTAATTATTATTAATATATACGTTTATCCGAAGTCTGTGTTACTAACTTTTTAAAAACGGCGAAACGTCAGCTCAAAGGTCAGTTCATTTGGTTAGAAGTTGCGAACTTTTTGTTTGTAAATACATATTATAAAGTGAAACTATTTTACGTAATTTTAGATTATTAAAATTGTTAATATTCACATACGTATTTATTTTATATCTTAAATCTAAGTTTTTACAATATTAGTATAAAAAATATAAAAACCTAGAGTGCCGCCTGTAGCGGGGCTGGGCACTAGCTACCGGTGGAATATTATTATTATTACATTTGCTTTTTTAGTGGGTTGACTACCGTATGAATGTAGGTAATATGCATTGTATATGTAGCTCTTAGTATTGATGTATGTAGATTTATTTATTTATATATATGTCGCAGTCGGATTGTATGAATCGCATAATACACCACATTCCGAAAACTCGTCATTATCGTCAATTCCTTCCAAAATGCGATAGATTTATGTCACTAGACTTCGTTTATTTAAATACCAATTATTAATAAAACAATACCACTGGCTGGAAGAGTTTTCAATAATTTTCGAGCACTCTATGGCTCGCGCATGACATCACTAGCGGTCAATTAGTGGTGACTTTGGCGTGTGGACATATTCTTGTTTTATTATTAATTTCCATGTTTTTTAATTTAATTCTTCACAGCTTCTGTCTTTAAGGCACTTATTTCTTATATCCGCACGTTGCTGGTATATTCTGTTTCACCAAATATTGAGTAAAAATACCAGTAATAATTTTGAAATACTTGTGTTTAATACGTCTATAATTATAGACGTCGCTGACGCTCAGGGCCCGTATGCGTTTGTCATGTATAGGCGACTTTGGCGCTCAAAAGGTGAAAATGTTCTAGAAGAACTTACCAAAACACTCACATAACAGGCATGAGTAAAAAATATGAGATTTATTTAGATGGCTGTACGTTTCCATTTTTCAGGGACAGTTTATAATGTTTATAATACTTTTTGGTTTAACTTCAAACTACCATAGATACATACTATGTCGATCGTAGCCTCTAACATATTGCGATATAATTATATAGAACTGAAATTAATATATTTACTTGAAAACATAGTGCGTTAGAAGAATTAAAATTTGTTTATTATTATAAAAATGGAAACGATATACTTCAATATTACAATTCTTAACACAATTACACCATAAAACGATAAAAATAAAATAAAATTTACAATATGCAATTCCTACTCGTTTATTGAGTATAAGTCGAACTTAATTTACAGAGAAACTACAAAGATCAAGGACTTTAATTATAGCCATACTGTGTTCGAGCGCACTCACACTAACTAATAAGTACAATCAATCAATCACACCCACACCTAAGTAGGTACATAAAGCGTACTCTATAGAACACATCATGAGACTAACTTAGCTCAGTATTGCGAAGGCGCGCTCATTAATTAATGAAAAATACTACAAAATGCTAGAGTTGAAAACGTTTACCTCCGATAGCGAAATAAATATTGTATGTGTGTGTCATGTAAAAACAATCAATGATGAATAGTTCGTTTCAAAGGCACAATTGAAGGCATCTTGATCGAACGGCTTCGAATGTCTACCACACGGTAGATATGCTAATACATATCTCTGCGTGCACTATCTGCCTAATAAATGTCGTGCTGTAGCGAGATGTATTTTGCTATATCTGTTCACATATTTTGACTGACGATGAGACATGTACAATACGTGTGTGGGGGTCATTTCAGAGTACATGTAGAAAATATATTGTAATATAACGCAATTACCTTGCTGTATGTAATACATACTACAGACGGTGTGAGACGACTCTGATTCTATATCTTGAACAATTACGGGACGTTCAAATCATTACTTGCCGGCATACATTGGGTTCTTAAACGTTGAAGTGGCTTGTTTATAGATAGGATTTTCTCCCTGTAAAAAAAGATCAGATCATTTTTAACATAAAAAAATCTACACATTTTTCAAATTTCTAGTTTAATGGAAGAGCAACGTAACAACACGCCTGTAATCCTCAAACACGTAGGCACAGGAGTGTGGTGCGCTTTCACATTTCACCAGTTACGTTTTTACATCTCATGGAATAGGTGGTAAGCCTATTGCCATACACCGGGCACAGATGCAGATTTCGAATTACTACTAGAAATTTTAAATTAGAAACATCTAAATAGTACTTGAGCCAGGATTTGAACCCAGGACGTACCGATCGGCAGTTGCGCTTGGAACCACTCGACCAACGAAACAGTCAAATTAGTTAGTCGAGGTAGTTAAATAGCAAAATATGTGTCACACTAATAAAACAATGAAATTACTATAATAACATTTATAAACACTTTATTACATATAAATATAAAGTGCACGTTATAAAATAGAAAGCTTTTATTTGAAAACCGGAAGATATATAATATGTGCTCACGCTTGGTTTTTTATGGGATAGACAGATACACCGAATACCAAATATCTCTATCTTTACAAAGCTGGTTTGGTAGAAAACAGAACAGTTGCAAATTAGATATGACAAGGGCTACTCACGGTGTCCCACTTGGCCATCATGCGCTCCTTCTCGAAGCGCGCGAACTCCCGCCGGTCGTGGATGGTGGTGACCATCTTCCACAGCATGAGCAGCGCCAGCCCCACCAGCACTATGGCGGCTATCACACCCAGCACTATGCCCAATATGAATACCTGTGAATTCAATTAACATGGTAGTTTTACTTATTGTTTAAAATTACTTGACATAATATGTATGACACATTTGCACCATTTCATTGGATTTGGAAGAATTGAAACGGTGTGTATCATTTTCCATTTCCCTTACGGGGTAAGCAGACACCACTGATAGTTTTAATTATTATAAAGAAAACAAACCACAAACGTAATCTAGGCAGATGTTATAAATGGAACCATATTTAATCTAATATATAAAATTCTTGTGTCACGGTGTGCGTGATTGAACTCCTCTAAAAGGGCTCGACCGATTTTCGTGAATCGTGGAGAATCAGACATCTATTTTTCATCCCCCTAAATGTTAAGGGTGGTCCACCCCTAAAGTTTTTTTTATTTTTTAGACAAAATTTTTTTGTTTTTATTTTTTTATGATACAGCATACAAAAATACATACAACCCTAAATTTTCACCCCTATACGATCAACCCTTATTTTTCATTTGTTAATTAAAAACTTTAATTTTTTTGCAAGAATTTTTTTTTATTTTGTCATGACTTAGAATAAAAAATTTCATATTACTCTAAATTTTTCACCCGTCTTCGATCAACCCCTATTTTTATTTGTTAATTATAAACTTTAATTCTATGACAAAAATTTGTTTTTTATTTTGTGATGACATAGAATTAAAAATCTCATATTACTCTCAATTTTTCACCCCTCTACGATCAACCCCTATTTTTTATTTGTTAATTATAAACTTTGATTTTCTTGGCAAGAATTTTTTTTTGTCATGACTTAAAATAAAAAATTTCATATTACTCTCAATTTTCACTCTTATTCGATCAACCCCTATTTTTCCATCCCGATTTTTATTTGTTTATTCTATGCACAGATCCGCAATAAGGTTGCAAGATGGCAATCAATTATTATAATTGTAGTACGATAAATTCTTATTCAGAGTTTAGAAAGCTTATTATGAAACCAAGGACTATTTAAATGATAAAAAGGCATGGGATTGAATAAAACGTTTCACCAGGCTGTCTCTAAGCTCAACATGTTATAGTTATAGAACTGAGTTGTAAGCAGACGACAGTAGGCTGATATTAACACACACGATGGCTGTCACGTGTGCTCTTTATCGGACTGTACCCATACTGCAACATGGCTGACTTCATTCAAATTTTGTTATTTAAAAGAGTGCGGGGAGTTTTTTTTTTCTGCGCTTTTTTCTCCCGGTCTACTATAGCCTGAGGGGCGCACAAAGCCGAAGTATAACTAAAACATGACCTTCATTGAGTGTATGTATAT
>DWDT01005499.1:0-10382 GCA_018245595.1 Microceris scylla
TCTCTTAGCGCACTTCTACGAATTCCGTCTTCACACACAAGTAGTCGGTAACTGGCAAACCTAAGGTACTCACTATCAACATCTTTGTTTTATAATGTCTACACTAAATAAACGAATTGGATTGTAAAAATCTGTAATGTTTATATAGTTATGCATATAAATAATGATAATACAAAGCTTGAAGGCTCACAGTCTGTGGGCGAGTAAGGCCAAACTTCATAATATACACCATTGTACGAATTGATGTACTCATGTTAATAAATACAACAGTCTCAGCAATAGCACGGCAATACATTTATGCAACAGGTCGCAAACCCACAATCAATTAGTAGACATAATTTTAGCGTAACTGCGTATTAGTAAGAAGACGCGCAGATTCATTCATTGACCGTTCCGTTCGCACAATGATGACCATTATCGATGGATATATACGTACATATATACTCGTATCTACTAAATATATTACAGCGGGAAAGATCACTGAGCCAAGTGCGCAGCGCTTACGCAAAGGCGGCGCCAACGTGCGATTCTTACATTTGAAATAGAAAACGGTTACCGATCTTTTTGACGTAACAAATTGAACGTACTCTTGAAACTATTGAATGACATATTATGATAGCCATATAAAATTACGAAGTGGGAGACAAAACACCATTATCCAATTCAAATAATTATTTGAAACTGGATATAAGAAAGCAATCTATACAAAAATTAATTAAACACAGAAATCAGTCATGTCCTCTCACTTGCACGTTACTGCTGTTTATACTGTACATGTACCTACATATGTACTGCATGCAAAAAAAATAATTTGGAATTACCTACAAAATGCTTTTGAGGACACACACAGTCATAGAAATTTGTTGAGTAACAATAAAAAGAAATAGTAAACGAATAAAAGATAAAACTTGTTTTTCTTCTAAAATGTAACGTATTTCAAACATTAATTCGGACTTCCTGTGACTGAGAATTTTAACCTACAAAAACCCAACTTAAAAGCAATGTATATATATAAAGAAAATGTAATTTGTACATGTGTTTATTTGATTAGCTTTCTTATTGCTGTGCTATACATTCTGTCCAGTACATACAACACGTTTTACGTGTTTCACTGCGTCTGCGTTCTCAATACAGCTTACACAATTGTTCAAGCAACTGGATAATGGTGTGTGAAGGTGTGTGAAGTCTGCCAACCCGCACTTGGCCAGCGTGGCAGACTATGGCCTTAACCTTCTCAGTGTGAGAGGAGACCCATATTCCGACATTGGAATTACAATGGGTCGATTATTATTATTATTTTTTATTATAACTGGATAATTAACAGTTTTATAAATTATTTGTTTTATTTTATAAATTGTTTCAATTTACGATATAAAACTAATCATAAATAAAATACGTAGCTTCATCATGCAATAAATTTATGCACTAAGACATTACTGAACATTATATACTTGTTCGTTTATATACTTATTTTTAACCGTCATTATATACTTATTCATCATTTATATATTCGACTCGTGTTCAGTAATTATAGATTGGAAATTAATGACATGTCATAAATGAGTACATCAATCTACCAATTATAATCTAATGCTCTTTTCATTGTAGACATTCATAATTATATACATACATATTGATTAATTTGTAGACACATGTATTTTCGGACACATTTTTCTTGTTATTGAATATTGTAGCGATTATGTTGCTTCATTAATGGAATGTCACCATATTCATTTTATAATACGATGCCAAATTTTATTAATAGATAGTTTTGTAGAGAACACATAATTTACTTATTGTATATTTTAGTACCTACAGTGTATCTGCCAAAAGGTGTAAACGAAATTATATGCTCCGAAAACTAAATGACGCAATAAGCGGGTAAAAGCGGCATAGCAATACGCCATTTTGCTTTTGACACATTAAACAATGTGTTAAATTGAGATAAAGACGTTAGAATTTATATTTAGAACATTTCGTATTCTGTAAATTTACATAAAATGAAAACAAGAAATTAGTACACGTGTATCATAAGCTCACTACATTTAACTACATATATTGAAAAAAATAACCAAATGTTTTTTAAATTTCGAATGACACTTTCAAAGGAATATATCAACGTATTCAGGGCATTACCTGGTTTTATATATGATATCAAATTGAGAATGGAATTAAAAAAATTATACATTTCAAAAATAACCGAGACAAAATTGTACCAAAACAGTCGTTTATAAAAAGAACAACGTTTAACGATTGCTCCTCATGAACGGCCCAGTTGGATTACGCAGTGTCTCGTGACCCAATTCATTTGTATAATTTTACATTTCAATAAACTACGCGTAAAATCGACGTTATCTGATATAAATAAAACCTGTTTTAAAAAGACATAATATGGCATTTCAGCACAAAATGAAAAATAAACAATCCTCATTGAAATATAATTCGTTACTCGAGCATAATTCATTAAGTATCATACTTTGCACATTCTTTAAAAACTTGACGAGAAATTCCCCGCTGTCGTGTTAAAAATAATTCTCAAACATGTATGTACCTACATGTAGATATCCAAAAGATTTTCCTTAAGGAAAAAGACAGCATGAGTTGATAATATGATCATTCTGAGATTAAAAAATAAAAACACGTATTAGTTTCGCTAAAACAGTGAGTGACCCGCAATAAAAGAATCTGAAATAAAAGAATCCTAATAAGCTGTATCACCTAGGTTCTCGATTTTAATTTATTCTTTTATATTATCTTCAAATTAATAACTTTTTATTCGTATTAGGTATACCTATCTACTTACTTAGTAAACTGTAGGAAGCGTGTTTTTATAACAGTAATATTTCAACACTAATCCAGACTTGTTTTAAAAGACGCGACTTGAAGATATTCTTCTTCATATCACTTATTCTAACTGTATAAGAAGATACTTTGTCGTTAAGCACGTGTATGTACATATTTTCATAATTAAGTTCTCTGTCCGCACTACAACGTCCATGACGTGCTGTTTTATTTAAATAGAATAAAATCAATTTCCTGTAAGATCAATCTAGCAGTAGATACTTTTAATGGTACTGGGCCTGTCGCTACTACTAGTCAACTCTCGTACGAAACAATATACGGCTTGTGGCGTTTACGACCATATTTTGATTCGGGGCGATTACATTTCAAATTAATATTTTCATTAATTTATGATAAAAAGTTAATGTAACGCAGTGCGGCACACGCAAGATTAGAGTCCACAATAAAACGGGTCGCGGAATTCCTTGATATGCACCAGATCGGATCTTTGAGATAGATGCAGTTGCCAAAATCGTGTGTTCACGGCCACGCGTGCCTTCTTTATATTTATAAAGATCCCACGGAGTAAGATCTCAAGCGAGCATTGTAGGCGTCGCCGCCCGCCATGAAAGATGTCATGCGTGTGGTTATGACAAGGATATAAAAAGCCAAGTAAACAAAAACAAATGGTTTATCCTATACAGTGATTTCAAACACAAGCTAAGCGTATTTTGTGCGATCATGTCTAACAGCTATCACATGAAGGAGTTCAGCTCCACGTAAGTTTCTTTTTATTAAAGCCTTCTTGTTAAACATATAAAATTATAATTTACATGTAAATCTTATTATTACCTACGCATTTATTGTCATAATATGTGGTACGAATAAACTTATTGCAATTTTTTTGTAATTTTGTTAATTGGAGTGAATCTTGATTATCACATTCGTGCTAAAATTATAAAAGTTAAACTTTCGACAACATTTTTTTATTGATATTCATGTTTTTTAAAAAACAACTAACATATGCCAGTATTTAATTACAATGTAGAGTTCGGGATTTTGCGAAATATAAGACTTTAATTATGCACTATAACTTTTACAATTTTTGTATTATCAAAGTAAGTATTAAAATTGAAAAAGAATATACCGGAATCACTGTATATACATATATAATTACAGGTAAAATATCTGAGTATTAACTCAATAGAAAATGCAAATTTTATTTACCATCTATATTTTTTACTAACAATATAGAGTTCAGATGTACGAGTATTATCTGATAACTTACATTTTTCACTGCTTCATTTTTTATTTGTAAATTACAGTGGCACAGTTCGTATCACACAATGTAACGACCAAGATATGGAACGTCTTAGTGACAATGTATTTTAATTATACATTCTTAAATATTTTCCTACAGATTTTTATTTTCATAAGTATTTATCATGTAACTCAGGCTAACAATTTGAAGAGACTGAATTTACTACTTCAGTAGTAGTAAAGATATATGTACGCAAGCAGTGATATGCATTTGCATTTTTCCTTAAATTTAAACTGGTTGGAGACAAGTGTTTGGCACACACACTAAAACAGGAATCATGTAACTTAGTCCGTTGTAATTGTCCTTTGAATTCGGATACTGATGTCGTTCCACCACAGTGACCACGTCATGATGTCAGAGTGCTTTTCGGCGGTTTATAAACCACACGTGTACTTTTTTAAATACGTGTTACTTGAATCTAATTTACATTTAATCTTGCTCATCTACAATAAAATTTTAACATTGAAATTTTTTCCAAGAAAAATAACATATTACTTATTTTCAATAACACCAGCTGTAGAAGTTGCATCAATTAATTTATTAGCTAAACAAAGTAAAACAAGAGACTAAAGTAAATTAAAAATTATATAATGTCTATGGGCGCAGGTTTTTTAAGACTTGTTTACATATTTATAAACTGTCCTAAATACCGGAAAACAAAACTATTTACAGATCATGTAGGAGGCCCTACGCATGTTTGTAAGGTAGAGACGCCGCGCCAAAAATCTCTTAAGTCCCCGTTTAAATTATCTTACGTTGTTCCTATTTTAAAACATCACTGACGTTTCACATAATGCGATTTAAAGATATTTTATTCTTAATTTTTAGTGCAATTTTCCATATTGGTATTGAAAAAAGTAGGGGCAATCATACTTTTAATATTGAAATAATATTTTTGTAAAACAACTGTAACAGCTAATAAATAATCTGCTTTGAAAGAGACACTCTAGAGTTTTTAATATATGTTTTTACACATTAAAGATATAGGTACAGGCAAAGAAATCATTATTACAATAATTCATTTACATAATATCTAAGTAATTTTTATACATGCAGTTCGTCGCGCTTTAAAAATCAAATACAAATGAAAGTAACACCCATATAATATCTAAGAAGCGAATATAAACTGTGGCACAGTGATTTTATACAGACAATATAAAAAATTAATGCTACTCAAACCAATCATCACAGAACGAAGGCCAGGGTCATGGGGACATATCTCAATCATTAACAGACGAAATGGTCTCACAATCAGTTCTGCGGTCTACGCTCACATCGTCATTCAAAGACGAGTGGCTCACGTGAGCCGAGCATGATCACCGTTATTTTTACGCCTAGACGTTTTAAAAATATTCACTAATTGCTTATGTTGTTAAGGGACTATATCGAAATTGCGGAAGCCCCCACAACAATACATTTTTCTTAACCTTAGCATATAATTAGCTGCGATAATAATTTCTTGCTGTCGCGTGACTTGCAAGTAGATATAAAATTAGTAAATGGAGAAGACTACTACATACTATACTAGTACTATTTGTTTGCATTACAACAAGTTATTAATTATTCAGGAAATTAACTTGTTGAATAAAACTGCAGGTAAATAATAATGCTCTTGAAGGATGGACAAAAAGCTAAGCAACGTGGAAATACAAAATTATACATATAGTAATTTATTATTCTTTATACATCATCCACATATTTATGGCGGGGTCTCAGCGGTTCAACGGTCAATTTAACTAACCACCGAACCCACGGACCAGTCAAAACTGTAGCAAAATTCTTCTTAAATACCCATGAATACTTATTTTGTTCTATTTACAGCTAAAATTTTAGAATATAGGCAATAAATAATCTCTAATGTCTAGACAGTCTACCAACTAGTCATCTACACAAATGGCGGACTAGAACATTATTCTTGCGATGTCATACATGCATTCTAATCCCTTACTACTCGTACTCCGTAGTGAGCAAATGTTCCACAATAATGTTGTACAATTGCACAATATTGTGGACTCATTCAAGTAATTGCACGCGTTGAAAAGATTATCATGACAGATTTAGTCAAACGTTAAGTAATTAAAACACGTTTGCTATTACATGTATATATCTCTCGTCAAGAAAGCCTATGAAAGATATGAAATTATAAATGTATAGTTATTTTAGAAATTAAACGAACTAATCTTAGTTATTATAAAAAATGTCAAATTTTCTTTTAAAATCTTTAAATCGTAAATTAATAGTGTGCCTTAAATGTAGTAGGTACAAATATGAACGGTTAGATATAGTACAAATAAAAACAGAACTATTGACTAGTTTTGTTAGACGATGTTTATTAAATAGACCGAGAAATAACCTACATCGCTTAAAAAAAGTATTCGACCCATTTATCATCCCACTGTTGGAATATAAGCGGAGTATACCTAAGTTGGATTTATTGCTAAGTACCAATTTGTTTACGGATTAAGAAAAAACAGTGAAATTCAAGCAATTAAAGTACAATCTTATAGCACTCTGCGAATCGATTTTAAAATACATCCGGAATTTAGTTTATAAACGTCCTTATTATCCAAATTTTTTATTGTTTTTATATTGGCTACAAAAGAAATAACTCATCTAAGATAAATCCAACCTTCAGATCAACTGTATCTGAAATGCATGATCCGAAATGTGATGAATTAAACGTGAAATGAAAATTGTTTTATTATTTAAAATAAACTTTGAATAACTTGCTATAAAATATTTAAATGTGTTGAATAAATAATGTTATAAATATTAAATTGTGTAAAAGAAATAGCACCGTAATGTAACTTCATTTGTTTATAAATGTACCGGCTTAACTCACGTGAGTTTTTTGGGTGAGGAAGAACCTCGTACAGGTCCAAAACTAGTCGGGCCATCCCGAAAAACGCACGTGAGTTAAACCGGTACATGTATAAACATGTGTATAAATACTCACGAAACATTTAATAGTAAAACTTCATTTCTACTGACAGGAAGATATATCGCTTAGTCTTGCTATTTTCCAAGCTCTTACACCTATCACACTTATCATAACTCATTGACATACAAAAAAAAATACGCGAGTAAGCTTTTTAACCATCATTTTAGTAATATCTTTAATCAGTTAATATGATAGACGTGGCTTAGATCAATAATATATTATAACCTTCAGATGTTAATCTCAAACGGGTTTTATGTAAATGCAAATATCACTTATTGGCATAAAACATACTTCTTAGTCATCTTCACAGATCAACTGATATACCGTAAAGTATTCCTTTGCGTTCATTAGTATAGAAGAATATAATTCATTCATGATTTTGAAATACATTAACGAGCAAATAAAACGTGAATGATTTGTTTTGCAACAAACGTGTAGGTACTGGGTATTATGCCAGCTAAATTAGTGGTATGGGTCCTGCATACCATGCAACATAATCATCAGACTATTCTGGGTGACGAACATAAACTGAAAAAAAAAAACAAGACTGAGACTAATTTATAGACCATAAATGGGTACAAGGTGGAAAGACAGCTCCTAAAGAAAAGGATATTTTTGAAATTCTTTGTATTTCAGTGCAATTTATAGTAAGTATTTTTTCCGTGTCTTTTCAGTGCGGTCATAACAGAAAATGGAGTTTATCCTTCGACGATATCTATAAACACAATAAATACAAAATGCAAAGAAAACGACGTGGAAGAAAATTCATATGATCCGTTTCAAAACAGAAAATTAGAACATCCCACTTCGTAAGTATTTTAGTAATGTTATATCGTACAGAGTATCTTATCATGTAACTCACAAATATCATTAAAGCTGCAAAACATTTAGTTTTGTTCACAGTACATTTATAATTTACGAAGGGAGGAGAACATTTTAATGCAATTTCTATCAATCTTCTTAAATAGTTGAGTCGTTGTAATATCTACGTAAATACTAAACATATATTACCTTTTAAATATAAACTACGATTATCTGAGTCATCATTTTTCAGGGACGTAAGATCGTTTGCCAATCTACTAAAGTCTTCTCTAGGTTCTGGAATCCTTGCCATGCCTGCTGCCTTCAAAAATGCTGGCACATTATCAGGCATATTTGGAACCATCATATTAGGCTACATTTGCACCCATTGCGTTTATTTATTAGTAAGTAATCTTATTTTTAATGATTTTTTTATTAAGATTCAGTGTACAAGAATCATGTTATTTATTGTGTAACACTATTCAGGTGAAAACATCACAAGATGTGTCCAGAGTATCCAAAGTACCTTCATTGGGCTATGCAGAAACCGCCGAAGCGGTTGTGGCCACTGGACCAGTATGTTTGAGGGGTACGTCCAAGGCAGTAAGGTGCATCTCTTTTTATAACTTAAAACAATATTCATAAACCTCACAGACATAAATAAAACGCAAAATAATTGATTACGCAAGTTGTAATGGAATTTTTAATTATAATTTTGATAACAATCGAATAAAAGGTTTGCCTCCTACACTTGAAACTATACCATAGGGATTATGTAGGCTTTGGTCGTTTATAAATATCTAATCATTCGTAAACATTGTCACGCAGAATGTAATTAACAGGATTTCGTTATCTATATAACTACTTACTTAGAAGTCAAAGCGCTTAGATTGTGCAGTACCTGCATTATAACTACATAGCCTTCAATAGCTTTATGATGAAATTGCACTTCTGACGAACAAGTCACTTTAAAAAAAGAATTATCTCTACCTAGTATGGAATTCCGTATTCTTTCTTACCCCTTTCATTCACTCTTTGACACATGGGTCCGCTGTCAAAGTTCATAGCAAGTCATGTGCGGCTATCAGGCTTCATACGTATAAATAAATGCAGACTTCTGCATCCTGCAGATTACTTTACTATGTTTGCCTTTACAATTATAAGAAATGTTACTGGTAATTTTATATTGAAAACGTACATTCAACCAACTCAAGTCTGAATCACGGGATATACCTACATATGTATATTCGAACTCCAGACGCACGGATTATGAAACTGAAAACTAAACCAAAGCTAAACCAATAGATCATTATAGGATTTCAAGATTCTGTTAACTAGAAAAATCGTGAATTGACACATATTTAAATAAATTAATTTTATAAACTTTCAAGTGAAAAGCTTATAACGAACCAGCTAAAGAATAAAGTTTAAAAACGAAGATGATTTTGACTATTCTTCACATATATTGGGATATAAACACACGATATTTATTTACTTCATTTATTGCCACATAAACGCTACCTTTGCAAGCGTTGTTTACACATGTCATAAATAATTAATGTAAAACATACATACGGAAAATACATAAATATTTCTATGATATCATAATCCTCTTTATACCGATTTTTAATGAGAAATTACTATAATTAGTGAATGAGTAATCGATATTATGAAACATGCTGAACTTGGCCTCGATGGACGAGCTCGCCTGTGTCGTGCGTTCGCCAGTACGCGGACGTTGGCCCCGATGTGTTCACGTCGGAATCATTCGTCATTGACAACACTCCACGTCTTCAAACGTATAAATATCGTTATTGGGTCTAATGCTTAAGGTCTTATGTTCTTATTTTAAATAAGGCACAGTTAGCAAAAAAATATTTATCAAAGTTCACATTTAACCATATTTCACATTATTTATTTTCAAACCTTCCTTTCGTCTATTTTCCGCTGATATTGGTATTTTGTCCATTCACATACTGCAATAAGTAACATCCTTTCTATTTGATAAATTTTTAGGTATATTCAATGATATTTTGTCCCTTGATTACCACAATAATCATCACTTACAGAATTACAATGATCATCGCTTTTGATTTTAGGTTCAATGACTTAAGCTGCTTCATCAAAATAACATTGTTGTCTTGAACCGCCGTTTTTTTGCACACTGTATCTAGAACTGGTTGGCATAATTTAATGGCTTTTTGTCCGGTCGCAATACCTGCAGTAGCGCTGTGCGTAACAACTTTTGTACGTTTATCGACAGTCGTGGTAGTAGCGTGTTCCTGTTTATTTAAAGTTCATACAAAGCGGGTTACATACATAACCAACCACGTGTAATGACATTAAGAAGAAAAATATTGGAAAAAGTATATATTAATAGAAGATGCCATAGGTCGATTCAAACAATACTCTTTAATATTTCGACTTTATAATTTCAATACAAATATGATAATACTGCAGTGATAGCAGTGATAGCCTAGTGGTTAAGAATTCAGCCCCTCACTCCGGGGGTGCCGGGTTCAAACCCATGGCGCGCAC
>DWDT01005500.1:0-10381 GCA_018245595.1 Microceris scylla
ATAATTCATGATTATCTATTCACAACATCAAACGAAATGCCAAATAACAGGTATATTAATTTATAAGGAATATTCCACTCGAACCAATTGGTTTTCGTGAAAAAAATAAACACATATAGGTATTGGCCTACGGTTTGATTTGGCTGGCAATAATAAATATTGTTTGTAAGCTCTGAAATATATATTTTCATTGGAGTTCACTCTTTATATTGTGTTTACTAACAGAGATTGGATACTCTGTTTCATAAATTGAAATTAATTTATTAATAAGACTTTAATGAAATGGCAATATTAGTATTATTATATTAATTTGATACATAAATTGACTACCCCGTTGAACGATCGGCAATCGAAAAGACCTGTGTTCACATTCCGATTCGGATACAATTGGATTTTTCTTTTTTAGAAAGTCCAGTAGTGACTCGGAGTTTGAAATTGTGCCCGGTGTATGATAATAGGCTTACCACCTATTCCATAAGACTTAAACGTAACGGGTGAAACGTGGAGTCCTCTGCCTACGCAGAAGAGTGAAGTACACTCCCACGTTACGCCTGTAATCCCCGAAGGCGTAAAGTTACTTGTTTAAAAATTAAAACTTGGGCAATAAATTTATAAAACATAGTTTTAATATAATGGTAGATGTTGTACAATTTATGATTTGTATTGGAAAGGCCTATACCTAGCTGTGGATGGAACAGGCATATGATGAAACTTATAATAAAGCAATGTAGAGTTCGCGACATGGTAGTCACGTACAGCCCTCATATTCTTAAAGCTACGATACACGTTTTGAACGAAAGCGAAAAGGCCTGCAATGCTGCTTATGCCATTGGTGTTGATTATTCATTTCACGACTCAATTTAAAAATAACTTCCTCATTTACAAGGGAGTCCGGTGTTTTCCTCGTGTCGAAACTGTTCCCTATTGTTATTGAGTGGAGGCATTGGAGAGTACGTACTTTATGGTATCGCACGGTGGCGAGTGAGTACGAGCGATGAATTTATAATCGGCTCCGTACAGCGCTGTACATATGGATTTATATACCATTATTCTGAAGTTTTATATTCTTATAACTGGTGATGATACTTTGACGTGGGATTATATTACACTCCTCTGCCTATCCCTCCGGGACAACTACATAGAAACACTTCTCCTATTTCAATTCTAAATTTCGATTCCAATTAGAAACAGGTATTCTATTTAATCTGACTACTATTCCAAAAACGCACCTCAACGAGTGATAAATACGAAGCATAAAATGTTTTTTAATCGGTTTGACTGGATTTTCAACAGATTATGTTGATTTAACTTAGAGTGAGTATTAAAACGCATATTGCACGAGTGTTACTTTGAGAGTGTGGAACGGTAGAGCTATCAAAAATAGAAGGATTAGACTACTTTAAAAGCAATTCACACCATCGACCGTTCGTAAACCACAAATACATTAGTTTAGATCGGAAAATGATTGGTCTACTACCAAAATACATATGACTATGAATTCGAAAATTAAACCGTTTATATATGCCGATTATATAGAAATCAGAGATACAAATATTAAATGGTACACATAAATATTAGATATCGCTTGCTATAATGGTCCAGGTAAACATCATGGGAGACCTGCGCACTGTAAGAGTTTACAGAAATAATTCTCTAATGTGGGCGGGTACTACACTTCTCTGCCTACCCCGGCGTGATGTTACGTTTTTTTTTCTCTAATGTGACTAAAGTCTGCCAAGCCGCGCTTGACCAGAGTGGCGGACTATGGTTTTAACCCTCTCATTCTGAGAGGAGACCGGTATTCCAACAATGGAATGATAAAAAGGGTCGAGAAAAAAAAATATAGGTATTCATGGATCATAATAGTATAACACATACACATTCGCATACAAAATTATTAAGAGGAGGAGGCTAAAAGTGTTTTTGAGCAAAAAATATCTGTACAATATATTCACCTGTTGCTATAAGCCAATGATCAAACAATGTCGATAAGAGGCTGGATACTCCGAACAAAGCTAAGTGCCTCGTGTACCCATCGACCGAGGTCAATTATCGATAGAGAGAAACATCCGGGGCTTAAGAGCACACAATTTAACAATATTCGTAAGAGCCCGCATTAATTAATTTGTATTTGTAATTTATATTCACGTTAAAATATAAAGCCAAAAATTAAAATACTAGTTGTCATGGTTATTTATCGTGATATTACGCGTTTAACTTAAAATGAGGTAAATCTGGACTAGTTAGATTATAAAATAGTTTAAAATCTATATTACTTCAGAGATTGGACTGCTCTATACCTGTTTTTCGTTCATGTAAGCATATGGAAAAACTATAGGAAATTGATAATGGACTGGACAATGGACTGGATTATGGTCTGATAATGGATTTTTATTTTTAAGATTATTTTTGACATATTTATACGTATACTCGGCAAAATATGTAAATGAACTTATCACGTCTGTAATCTCCGAAGTGACAGGCAAAGCAGTGTAGTCCACTCCCACGTATTCGTCACGTCACGTTTACGTCTCGCTATGGAATGGGGGTGAGCCTATTACCATAACGGGAGCACAAATCTATGCAAATTGTTATTTCTAGAAATGTCAAGTATTGTACCCTTATACGGGTTCGAACCCGGAGTTTCTCAATCAGCAGTCGCGACCAATAAGACAGTCGTAAATATGTATTACGAGTATTTAAATAAACATTACTAAATAATATGCAATCTGCTAAATCATTTCACTTGTTCCCCTGTCATATCTCAACAAAACATTCGATCTTGCAAATAATATTTCAATGGAAACTAATCAGTTTCTTCAGTTGAGAGAATTATTGATGTGGAATATCAGAAACGGTGTCACTCAAAGTAATGAAGAGGTGGGTGAGGGCGGTCGGATCCGGGTGAGATCGGGTGAGGCAGTTGAAAATGTACACTAACCATTCAACTGAGAAAATTGAACGCAGATTAAAATCAATATTTAAATATAACGTCCTATCTTTCTACATATCTATTAGACTAGTATTCTAAATAATAATAAAAATAACATCAACATTACATTTTTATTACTTTAAATATTTATTGAAGAGCTCATAGCTCTCACGAGTTACCGGGTAATAAGCGATCGGTCAAGTTAAGTAAAGATGGGCGCGGTCTGCCCTTGGACGGATCTCGTTTGTATTCTTGCAGCAAAAGCCGAGTGAAATAATCGTCCTCGGCTCTTAACGTTAGGTAACAGCTAATAAGCCACGTGACAAGTTTTAAGTACGTTTTAAAAACTTCAGTCAAATATGTTATATGTTACAATTATTGGAGCATGTTCTTACTAATGCACAACCATACATTATTCTATAGGCAGCCTTAGTTTGCATAGTACTGAGGATTAAATATATATCTATTTTTTGTAAATTTAAGTTTGTTTTTACTTCGAAATTAACAATAACTCTAATATACTTGAATGTATACGACAACCAACCGGTTATATGTATTTAATCCTAATTTAAAGTAATAAGCTTCTGTATTCAATTTGCGACTGCTGGACGACAAGCTTAATATTTTTTTTCATATAAAAGTACCTATAAATTACAAGAATAACGTTACATTGTGTTATATTAGAAGTAATCATCTCAGGTTTGAGGAATCGCAATGTATTTGTGATCAACTTGAAATGAAACGGACCTTATTAACACAAAGTGATGAATATCTCAATTCCAAACAAATATACTCGTATTAACTAAGGCAAGCTAACAGTTCTATTAGCAATAAAAAAAGAAATAATCGACCCATTTATCATTCCGCTGTTGGAATATGGGGTTCCTTTCAAATTGAGAAGGTCAAAAACATACTCTACCACGCTGATCAAGTGCGGGTTGACAGACTTCACACACCTTAGAAAATATTATCTTTTTTTTATAAATTCTAAGGTGTGCAAGTTTCCGCACGATGTTTTCCGCCATCGTTAGCAAGTGACATTTAAACTTGAAACGCACTTTTGTGAAGAGGGTTTGAACCCAGCATCCCCGGAGTGAGAAGCTGAATTCTTAACCCCTACGCTATCACTGCTTTCTTTAAATGCCAATACTTAAACCTAAACTAATACCTACACTAACAGATACGTACTAAAAGTATATTCAAACAACGTAATATTTAATATAACCTGAAAATACCCTACTACGTTACTAATACCATTACACGTGCTGTAGCGTTCCGGTCGCTCGCGGCGGAAGTTTTAGGTGTAAAAAATCTGGTGGAAACGCAAAAACCTCGAATCAGAACTCAATTAAAACTAACATAATTAGCAACACTTCCCTTGCTGTAACGAAAAATTTACGGAATACGCGTTCACAATATCGCAGGTTGGCGATAGGTCGATTGGTACCTAGGTAACATGGAGATTGACAATTTAATTTTCTGTTGGAGCTTAATCTGCAAGGGAATGCGACGTGCAAAGGACCATTGCAATGGCTCGCTTTGAAAATGATTGGACTTCATTTCGCACTTAATTCTATACAGGTTTCCGAATGTGCAATAATTGAAATTGGGACAGTGGGCTTTTTATACAAAGTACGTTTTAAATTTTCAGCTATTAAAAATGTTACTTATATAAAAGTAACGGCATAACATTATGTGCTCACTAGAAAGATATTAATATTTTAAATAATTTATATAGATATGTATGTATATTATTATACGGATTGAATTATAAAAACGTGTTAGAACATAAAATAGTTTTCCGTTATTACTGTCAATATGTTAATTATGTCACATATGACAAACGCCTAATTTGCGCATTTATTACCTAACCTACCTTACCTAACCATTAAATGACCATTACCTAATCTGTACATTTATTAAACAGTACTTGCATAATAATTATTATCTCGAGGTATATTCCAAATGCCCCGCTAACTCTGACGACTAGTGCATAGAATTGTCTAACTGTCATAGAAAGTCTAACTTACAGCTTGTTACTAACGCAATAAGTTAGACATTACAGAGTTTCTAACACAATTGCGCCAAACATTGGACAGCGTTTGAGCGGGGAAATGGTACTCAGATACAGATGAAATCTGTTAGGGAGTTTTTGTACGTAGACAGTGGAAAACATGTTGGTGAGTGAGGCAGCTTCCAAACCAATGAGTTTTACTTACAATATCATTGAATGTGTCGTATGTAACTCTGTTTATAGTTTTTTTTATCAATGTGTGTTACAACATTTCAGGCGGTTTTTTTTTATAAAAAAATATTAACCAAATACATTGGTTTCCAAATTCATGCGTGCGGGCATGATAAAAGGATGTTTTATAAAATAAAAATAAAAAAATTAAATATGTAACTGTACAACAAATAGATCAACACCAATTTTTTTTATATGCATATAAAAATGTAACAATTTAATGATCTGAACTCAATTGAAAAATCAACTTCTGTTTTATGGGACACTTGATAATACACGTCGATATAGGAGCATATTTTCTTTAAGTTACATAGGTATTACGTATGTACTTGGCAACTACACGTATGTACTAGGACAACAAGATTAGGAAAAACCATCTGCAAAGTTCGAATACGAAACTAGCACTACCAGTACTTTAACTAAACCATTGTTGCCTCATTTTGAACATGTTAAGTTTATCGTCGGATAAGAAATTACAAATTCTGATTTCTATTAACTATAGTATTCCGTGACGGTTCTTCTTTGTGGTGTTCGTCGCTAACTAGTTATATTAATGTAAATCGGAAACTTTTCGAGTGCCAGTTCTATAACTAGAGCCTGTGCTGCGTCGTACATTTCGTTTAACTGAAACTTCAAACGCAGAGCTATAGAAACTCGACGCTTCGAATGAGAAAGTTAGGGCTTTGCTTATTACAGATGTGGATGTACAGCAATCTCGGTTATAATATAACTAGTTATGCCCGCGGCTTCGTCCGCGTGGAATTTTATACACCTTCGCAAATAATGTATTATTTAAGAACTATTTTGTTAACCATAAAATTGGTTATAGTGGGTTAACGTTAAAAGCTAGACATGTGCTGTAGTTGACTTTTATTTAGAACTATTAGAGGGGAACAATTTTGTAATACATGATTTTGGAGTAACTTTCACCGTTTATTTCGCGCACGCAAGGAAAGCTCTAAATTTTGCCGTCGTCGCAATATTTTTTATTGCTGCTTATTATATAGCCTATAGCCTTCCTCGATAAATGAGCTATCTAACACTGAAAGAATTTTTCAAATTGGACCAATATTTCCTGAGATTAGCGCGTTCAAACAATAAAACTAACAAACTCTTCAGCTTTATATTATTAATATAGATTAACAGTACACGTCTAAAAGGGTAGATATATTCGACACTTGGTGCTTTCTGCCTACCCTGTACGGAACCTGGTGTATAATGTACTAGTAAAAGATGCAAGTTGGTTATATTTTCTTGTTCTTAAGAATTATTACCCATTAAAGTTGACATCCGTCGATAGGAGCCCTAACATAAATGGGGTTATAATTGAAGCCTTATTTAAGGTATATAAGCGCATATGGAAGGTACAGAGGTAATATTAAGATATTTTAGTTCAGAATCAATGGCATGTTTATGTACATGAATATTATGTATACAAAAGGTATCTGAATGCCAATGGTGTAAGATTATGTTGCTCCCTCAAATCTGTAATGAAGATCATGTCAATTTCAGAAGTATGTTCCGATCTCGTAATTGAATAATATCAACGAATACATCTACAATCTCTCTGATATGTCAATTGGTAGTGAATACGCCAGGATATGAGATATTCAATGAATAGTTACGGTATACAAAAATTGAACATTCTTTCGTTATTCTGTTCATGCCATCCAATTCTCAGTTTCGCGGGTAAAGGTTATAGAACGTACTCTTTTTATTCTAACATATACATAGAAAGTCCGCTTATATTTTTCTCGTGATTACGGTCCCATCATTATTTGACAGAAATAACAGCGTACGAAGTAACGATAATGGTAGTGTTGTGTTCGTTATATAACGTAAACCTACTATGTCGATACGTTTTACTTAAGTTTTACTATACATACATATTGCCATGCCTAATTCACATAGGGCTAAGCAGAAACTAAGATCTTCCGCCAGAATCGTCCCTTTAAAGTTTCTGTCGCCGCGTTTATTATGTATTTATCAAAGTTGTCATACACGCTAGACTATTCCAGGTACGTTTAACCCGACCTTATAGGACGTCTCCAACGTGACCGAAGTACGTACGCTCAGATCTTCCTTGAGACTCTTCCATTATACCATTTCTTTCATATCACGAGACGATCCAAGCATCTCTTTCTTTATCCTTGTCACTGCATGTTCTTCTATACCAGGTCCCTCTCTGATCAGATCGTTTTTAATTTTATCACTTACGCTCTCATCACACTTCGCAATGCTCTTGTTTCTACCTGACAAACATAACTTCGTTTCGTCCTTGCCATACCCATTATATACAATCGTACATTAGCAGTACACCCAGCAATCCTCTTTGCACCACAATTTGTGATTTTTTGCATATATTTGGTTGCCCATAAGGCAGTTCAAGGTCACGATCACTCTATTGCTTTCTATCACCGTCATCCTCATGCTTACCATCGCTGGTTTAATTTCAAACGTAAAATTTATGGACTTGCTCCATTTTTCTCACCCCGATCTTGATCTCGCATCCCGTCACGCTTACGTTCCTTTCAAAAATCAAATGTATTATTATTAAATTATAAATTTCACTGTTATTACTATACACCACGTAAACAAAGCCGTGTACAGAGGCTTGTATTCCATCACAGTATTTTCACTTCAGACAGAATTAAGTGTGATGGGTTTATCCTATGAGAATTGATGCAAGTTCAATTGGAAAAGTTATCGCTATATATGACGCTTTTATATTTAAGGATTGTAATATCCTTAAATAGGGGTTGATAACATACGGGAATTGATTATCGCAGGTCACTGGTTTCGCGTGAAATATCACTGAGCACCACCAAAAATAAACATTTCCTACTTTTTTCCTTCAAATTTTGTATATGTATTTATCGAACATTATTAAGACACGAAAATAAATTACAGTTTTTACCGTAGGTATTTTTATAAGCGTCGTTACAATAAAGAGTGGAGACGACCTGGTCTGGTCGTTGCGGCCCAAAGGCACACCGGCAGTCAATTCGATATAAACGTAAATTTATATATGGGAGACTATTTGCTTTAAGCTAATTTTACGCAGGGAAGACGAACGTCAAAGAGAGGGAGGAATAAATAATTGGTAATAATGATTATTTACATAATATAACGACATACTCGCCCCCGTTCCATCTTGGGCCGTATAATATAGAATCGTGGGAGTGTTCTGCTCTCCTCTGCCTACTCCTTTAGCCAAATACAGGGTTACATACATAATACAACACATTTGTACGTAAACATATATTTTCCTATTTCTCTTTTACTATTAGCATCCCTGCCGTATATTGGAACATACCTATATGTATATCTGTGTTTCTTGAGGTCTATGAGACCGCAAATGATAATTAATTATCGCACATATTGCTCACCACAAATGTCCGGAGGTTTCGTTTTTATATAGATAAAGTCACAGAGACAAATTACAAGAGTTGTATTACTTCTTCTTTGTCAAGTAGACAGCGCTTTGTGAAGATTTTGCACTGGAGAAGTACAATGAGGAATTATTCTGTTTCACTTCGTTGTTTGAGAATTATTGCAAGCAGTTTTACGGCTATATGTTCGTATCTAATGAAAGGTGCCTCGTAGAGACAGTTAAGTTTTAAATTATCTAGTGAGTATTTTGTACCTTAACTTTTATGTAAATGATCAAGACAATTCGTCATCATCAGTTTTATGAATGTTTATGAAATTACGCTCGATAATAATAAACGAATGCATTGATTAAAATGCAGTTTATCTTATAGTTTGGTACTTTCTACTTTTGAGTCTATATTCAACAGTATACAAAAACAAACTAGTACTAGATGTAAAATAATAATAAATAATCGACCCATTATAATTCCACCATTGGAATGTGGGTCTCCTCTCATATTGAGAGGGTTAAGGCCATAGTTTGCCACGCTGGCCAAGTGCGGGTTGGCAGACTACTAGATGTAAAGCTATCCTAAATATACCGAATGTTACCTCTCACCTAGTTTATTAGGGGTTACATGTAGTTGAAATGAAATTCGGAAACGTATGTATATATCGTGAAGAACAAAGTCGTTAACAATTTTCAGGAAATCAAGCTCCATCGAGGAGTCACCTACACTTCGTATCCCACGTGAACGAGTCTGAGGGAGACTTAATGTAATAAAAATAAAGAATGTATGCGACGAACTAAAAATATAATATAAGCGTAACCCGTAAAATCACGCCTGTTATTCACGAAGGGGCAGGCAGAGGAATATAGTAGACTCCCACGTTTCGTCAGTTACTTTGGCGTGCTACCAAGGAATAGGTGGTGAGCCTGTTGCCGTACACTGGGCACAGTCCAGATTCCAAGCTCCTGCTGGAAAATTATACCAGAAAATCTGAGTAAGAAACATTCAACAGTACCCACTTGTAATCACTCGACGAACAAAGCAGTTGATTTACTTCATTTAATTTTACAATATAAAACATGGAACATTATAGTCTAAGCATGACATGGTGTTTTCTATGCTCCAAAATCTAAACTTGACACGTCAGTTTGGGCTGCCCGCCAGCTGGATGTCTATCTGTTTACTGGGACAAATATGTATGTAAAACAATGAACCATGAGAATTATCTAAACTAAAACAAAACTCTTGCAAACACTTCCTGAAATAATTCAACAGTGAACTCCAACTACTAATTACACAAAAGGTTTATCGATGCGTGGCAAAGTTAAATACAGCCGAGAATAGATCAAAACATCTTCGTTGAGGTTTCGAAATATAATAATAGCGCGTAGAGTTCTCCAATTTCAGACTATAGGCACTAATGAAACTCTATTTAAAGGGATCGAGTTTTGTATGCAAACTAGCGGTCCCAGCAGACGAAAACCAGCGCCACATTAAATATGATATTTATAGTTAAAATTTACATTTTTGAATTTTGCTATTTATTAATTAACTCTAAGGAATCTACGGTTGAGTCATCGTTTTGGATACCTCACCGACTGCAGCGCCACCTACCGGGTGCATTTGTGGTTTCAAACTTTGCACAGACCCACAAGAATGTACACAAAAAATATCATTAATATAGCTCCGTCCGTGATGACCTTTTGGGATAAAAACCTTTACCCAAGCTTCGACTGTGGGCGCGCCCCCGTCGCAATGACCGCCGCTATAGTACCCATCACGTTAAATCTTATATGTTATTCGAAAAGTATTAATTTTTAC
>DWDT01005501.1:0-10380 GCA_018245595.1 Microceris scylla
TTTTTGTAGTGTTCGACCCGGGAATCGAACCCGGGACCTCCCGATCGCCAGTCGCACATGTAACCAACACGACCAACTAGGCAGTTAAAAGTAAATGTAAGTATTAAATGTTTCAATTCCCGGGTAGGCGGAATTATTAGCTGGTTGATTAATTATTAAATTTTTTCTTCTTAACTTTAATCATTTCATTATTTTCATAACTAATTTACTGCATTAGTCCATTTACTATGTGTCAAGTCAAATTTTCAATTATGAAAACGCACACGGCTGTATTTATAAAAAGTCCTGTGCATAGACGTGCCGCAAGTGATGAATGTTTAATATTTATGTAAATACTTGTATGCCGTACTAAATGCTAGGGAACGTTTTACACTTGTATAACATGCAGAAATTAACTACGCACTTGGCGACCGCCTTTTGACTCCATTTTATTAATGCCAACCGCTCTCGCCTTCGACGTATCACTTCATCCCTATTACGTCATGTTAACCAGGTGCCTAGGTCACTATCATGAATTATACACGGGCAAGCGGGACACCTTACTTAACGACGCCGTTTTAAGTTATTCCCAGCAAAGTTAGTACCCAAATAACAATAATGGTGAATATGATAATAAACGGTACATACAAAGAATTGGAAACAATGAATGGCAACATTTGCTTTCGAGAGGCATATTAAGCTCGATTGTTAAAAAAACGCGCCAACAACCATTTTACATGCCAGACTCGAACTTCTCGCTTCTCCGAAATAAAACAAAGGAAGATATGAGGCGGTTCTAAAACGACTAAAAAAATAACTGCGATGAACTAAGAATCATTTATCAATCATAGCACGATATATGTTGGTGTAAATGATTATAATTTGTATAGTATATTGACTTTGCAATGTATTTTTAATAAAATATGTAGAATTTACAATATCTACATTTAAAATACATTTATTATAAACAATAAAACAAAGAAAATATTTCTTTGTGCTCGAGACGTTTCTGGAAGGCGTTACATACATAGTATGTTTTGCAACTTCTGTGAGATAAATTACGTAACGATAAATTATTGTGACAATCAACGCGTAGTGTATCAGTGTAAATGAGTGTCGTCTGCGTGGAACCGCGAAACAATAATAATCATAGTCGCAATGTATTCGTATGGTGTAGACTCAAACTTCTTAATATACGCTAATACGACAATAAAGTTATCTAAAGAATTCCAAGGTACATCTTAGAACCACAAATAATGATATTTAGTAATTTGCCTCCCTTAAATAACGTTAATTACACTAAGGACGTTAACAAAACGATTCACTTCAGAGTTCCGTGATTTAATATTAGGTATTTACAACGACCTGGCTCTATACACGACATACGAGTACAAAATAAGCAAAATGACCGCCAAAAAACGTTGGATTTTGTCATAAATATTCCTATAAAGGACGCAAGAGGCAGAAGCTTACCAATTGCTACACATATAAAGTTACTGAGTATCGATGACGTCAACGCATTTTTTACTCCGTATATGTTAGTAAACTAGCTCGCTGTGATTTTAGAGTAACACATCAACTCAAAAGTATGGTCGAACTGATTTGAGAGCGGATTTTTAAGCTAAGTAAATATTAAAAACATTATTCTGTGTCTGACGTCAAATTACGAATATTATGGTAATTATTATTGTTATTATTATATTGTTATCCTAGGTACCTTATGGGTAGGGCAGAGAACTCCGAGTGCCAAATATCTCAATCCTTACAAACCTGACGCATTTCTTCTACATTCATCACTCTCATTATACGCGCACATGGGTTTCGTACGCTTATTCGTAATTTCTAAGCTATTTTTATGATTTCGAATCGTTAATTAGTTTATTCCAGATAGAAACAGCCCAGCTTGCCGACAGCTTACGTGCTCAGACATCAGCCAAGCCACGTACTGACGTAATCAAAGAGACATGCTTGCAATACGTGATCGCAGTTCACAAAATAACCATTTTATTTCTCTGTCACAGTTGTACAAAGTAAACTAAGTTACTGTAATTGGACTAGTGCATTAAATTTCGTTGGGTTTATAACAGCTAAGAGTCACCGTTGTGCACATTATTTTTTCTCTTGCTAGCATTGTGGCTTAGAATTTCATGTCCCACTCTATCCCATCAAGAAAGCATCGTAACGCAACTTGAATACCTTAAAGTTTCTTATAATATTCTCTATGATCAGCGAAGCCTGCCAGCCCTCGAGTAGGTAGCATAGAAGACTATAAACTTAACCATCTTGTTCTGAAAGGAATTCCATATCCAACACTGAAACGATAAAAGAGGTGAGGGCGCTGGTGATGATAACATGTTTTATTTTAATTTATGCGTTGCATATGAAAACCTCAAACTACACTTAATATGTCTTACATTACTATAGGTATCCAATACTTCTATAATTTTATGGATACGAGCACAACAATTTTGACCTGCCTAAGGCTTATTTTTGTGAGCCATTAGAACATGTGTATGGTCCGTAAGTAGATCTTCGAAAGGGCGAGAAATTCAATAATACAAAATTCTCTAAATCTCTACATAAGCGTCCGAAAAATTTCCACTGTCGCCACGCTAAAGGACTTATTTTTTGTTCGACCCGAGCCCCACGCACTTATAAACAAAAAACAACTAGTGATGTCCCTCGACCCCGGAATTTGTGTCGTTAAATGTAAATACAATCAGCATCTGCGTTAAACGTTTTAATTACAGTTTTGTAACCTGTTCTTACATTTATTTACTTTTAGCTCCAAGGCCTTACTAAATTATTTATGGTCACTATTCGTAAGATTAAATCCACCTTGACATCTCACTAAAACCAGAAATATTTGAATAAAATTAAGAAATTTGTATTCTTGTATCACGTTGTTTAATATTATGACGTAAATATATGTATATCTAATAAATATTAAATTAGTTTCGGCTGTTGGAGATCTGGTCATTTCGAAAACATTAATTAGAAAAGGTAAAGTGATAAAATATACAACCACGAATCAATTTGATAAAAATTTTAAATAGGCTTTATTGACTACTAAAGTGACTGCCATATAAAACGAAAATGGAACACTAAACTGCTGCTGAATAAGTGACATACAGACAAGACAATTGCCAGTGCAAATAAACTCCTCGTATCTTATCGTGACACAAACAGTTACATCACTGCACACTCATCAAACACAAGTGCAAGTTGGGCTAGGTCAGGTGTCACTCCGCTGCACATGCACAGCGTCTCATAAACAATACGTTACGGCTCAGATATATTTTTCCCAGCATCACTGAGTACGATGTTTATCTGTTATCTGTGGGGAAAAATATAAATGAACCGAAAATCAATTAAAAACAGTTTGATGAATGATCTAGATATAATTCTAGAGTATCTGAAATTTGAACCATTAACACGTTTCATAAGTTTTTCACTGCGTTTTATCGTCGCGCCAGATCCCAACATGTTTCGAAAATTTTTTATTACATCATTATGTCGTCGCGCCAGGTCTTTAACTGGGTAGACAGATAACACCGGCTGCTATATTTCCCTAACCTTACAGACCTGGCGGTATTTTTGCTACCAACCGGAATTCAAATCAATGAAGATTAAGTTTACCAACATTACTTTTTCATCAAAATGTAAGTAAAAACTCTAAAATTTCGTAATATTCAAACGGCAATAGATTTGATACACCCGGTACATATCATTGAGATTGCGAGCTAAGAAAATATATATGAAAGGAGTGCGGCAATTAGGAGACAAGAATACATTACTGTGTACACGGATACATCATTCTTTATTTAAACCTCAATTAGACTACCAAACAGTAAAATAGCCAAGATTTTATTCGCGCTGATCGTGACTAGAATGATCACCGCAATAGTTGCCTTAAAATTAGACATATTGTCTTTACGCTTTTTAAATAACTAATATTTTTATATCATTGCTAGCAATATATACTCACGCTAACTTGTTCAGGGCGTAGGCAGAAAGCAGCAAGTACCAAATAGCAGTCCAGACAAGACTTGCTTTTTCTACATTTATTTTCACAAACGCGCGCAAGTTTCGAATACTTATTCGGTCAAAGTAGTATACGTGTTTTTGCAAAACATTTTTGGCCACTGGTCTTTGAGAATCTTACACTACAAAAAGATATTCGTTTTAAATTCGATAATTTGTCACGCAGTCAATCTGAAGCTATTCCTATATGACATCATGAATGTCGATAAGCCCATTGAATAATAGGTATGGTTCGATTCTAGCCTTTGAATTGGGAACTAAGCACAATTACCTGAATGCCTATGGCCATAATTTTTTGATCTCTACATTTTGCAGTTAAGAATATAGTGGCGCCCTCTCTGATCAGATATTGACTTACTTAACTTTGCCTATTGTCACAACCGGCCGTAGATCTTGGCGACGTAAATCATTTTAAAATATAATTTAAACATATATGTAAAAAGCCATGAAAGTATTTAAATGTAAAGCCTTAGTTAAATAGGTATGTAGAACTTTCAATTCTAGTCAATTACTGTCCTCTATATAGGCCTCCCATAAGGAATTTCTGCCCATACTCCCGGGTTATCTGCTCATAATGCGGGTTGGGTAGCGCAGAGCAAGGCATCCTGCACTGCCTAAGCTCCTGCTCGTAGGTGGCCAGTGAATTTACCCGTGGTTTAATCGCCTCTTACAACTCCCCGGAATCCCGATATGGAGACGAGACATGTATTATTTCTGTGTTCCCACTCGGAAAACTAATTACGAGAAATTACTGTATCAACAACATTGAAGTATTCTTATTTAAGGATTATAATTGAACCGTATACTTAAACCGCCACCAACGCCACCCGTGCAAAGACCGCGTCCGATATTGCGTAACTTCACAAGCCATATTCGACCTAGGATCATATCAGGCCTACCCTAAAAATATATACTAAGAGAAGTAATAAACAATCTTTAAATGTATTTTTATATTCATTCCAAACCGTAGAAAAACTATCGAAACTGGTACCTATTTTGTTTTCAATAATAAACACCTACTCATAAATTCAATTTTACTTAAAAAACTTAATCCGTAGTTACCTAATGTTCTAACCGTATTCCATCGTCTATAAAAGCAAGTGGGTACATTAGCACATTTCATGACTAAAGTGCCGTATTGTGAAACGAAAATAAAAGAGCAGGTAGCGAGAGAATCTAAAGGAATCCATACAACACTAGCGTGACGGTTTCGAACGGTTTTTTGTGTTGCTGCTTCGCACGCCCGCCACCTGCAAATCTAGCAGGTCACCGGGGGGATGCATGCTTCGTTGCTTGTCGTTCGAATTGATTTTCGTTGCGTGAGTTCACTGAATGACATACCAACAATATTTTATCTTCCTTTTATCGTCGCCTAAGCTGCCACACAAGTAAAGTGTACCCTATCCGTCATCGGGACGTCGCCGCTCGTAGCTCATAATTATGGATTGCTTCCAACCACACTTTCGTCAGTGCTAACCACATGAACAACGCTTAGAATTTTTATCGTAACGCGTCTCCAGCTTCGTAGTTTTATTTACCACACAGATATTTTTATTAATCAATCACGCGTCGATCAATTAACGTCATCTCATTGCTTCTGAAGCCCTAGGCGCGGACGTACGTCGTGAAGACCCGGGAGGCAAAACGCACCAAATGTAATAGGTCTTTGCGCTCCGTGTATTGTGCTTTTACGTCAGTATTAAATTAAGTCGACGCGAAGAAGAATAGGTCTTACTAAAGTGGTCGACGCCACATGCTGTATCGCAGAGGGGGTGAGGGACGAAACGTCGTGGGAACGCCGCAGGAGCACATATGGAGCCCAGCTTTATCTTACGCCATGCATATTATGCGACGTGTATAATAATAATAACCTTTAGTTAACACAATCTATGCCGACCTCATAACGACCGAGAGCTTGCACATTTAGATTATGTTATAGTCTGAGCGCGCGTCATCGTTAGCAATTATGTTTACAAGCCGCCATTATACTAGACTCGCCTTGACTGGAACCGCTTGTCCGTACATATACGCGGACGAATGTTTAAACATGAGCCGGTACTTGTTGCGGGAGAATAAATTAATTTGCATAATTCAATCGCAATTTCTAATAGAATGTACCTTCTCACATACACCGTACATCTAACATAATACGTGATGAATACGTCTTTCACTCGTAGGTGCGATACTGTGTAAGCCGTGTTACCATTTGTAACTGTCAGTCATGGTCAAAATAAAAAGATTTCCACGAACCTATGTACGTCAAAAGTGATGATGGCCTAGCGTATTCAGCAATGTGACTTTGACCACGAATGACCAGCTCGGACGTTTTTAAACGAACTCAGGTCCAAGGAGAATATTTTGAATGATCACCTGGCGCCTCTCCAAAAACTGATATTGTACTACGTGTGTTCGAGCGAACGTTTACTTTCACAGACCATTGAAGGTGGAAATAACTCACTAATTGGAATATAATGTCTTCATTAATAACAATGGCAACAGGGCAACCGTTTAATATTCATGCTTAAAACAAATACTCAATAATAATTACATCAATCCATTCAACAAAATAATACTTTGATCTTCCTGAGTGCAATAAACTATGTATGTACATACATATGTGTAATAAATATTTTTAATAGAATGTTCATTCATTAGATTTATACTTTCTTAAACAATTCTTACACCTAGCAATTCCAAGGCCTATGATTTTCTAAGCTTTTGTTACTTTCAATATTAAGTAGGGATATTATTAGTAAGTACACGAAATAAGGATAGCAATTCTTTTTCTACGAACGAATGAGTAGACGCCTCGTGTTACTTTGTATTTATTTCTCTCTGATCACATCTGTATAATTTTGCCCGTTTGCAAGGAGAATTAGACAGATACTCTAAAGAAGAGTCCGAATTGTTTTAACCATCAGCGTTAACAATGCAACTCTCACCGATCTAAGAAAAATACTATTTGTATTTGGTCTTAAACATAACTATATTTCAACTTCAAATACTTCACAACACTTTGTTGGGTACACAATTGCGTGCTGCTATTTTATTCAAAGATAAAAATATGTCTAATACCTAAATGAATATATCAGTACCGAATAGATATCGTGTTAACGACTAATGTCGGACCTCGGACCCCAAACTAGATTATTCCAAAAAAGATAAATAAATCCAGTACACGTTTAATTTATAGTGGGTTCTGTAGTTTATACTTAAAGCGTGTTGTAAAGTCTAGTTATCTATAAAAAGTTCCTCGTAACAAACGCCACATGGTCTGACCTATTTTTCTCCTGATTGTAACAGCCTAGCCAATCATCCGATGTATCTAATATCCATTGACCCAATTTGTCCAATAACTAATCACTGTGTTATATTGCGCTGAATTAGAGTCAATCTCGTAACTACATACATTTAAAATATTGTATCCTTTTCAGACATATCACTATATAAAAACAACATGTAAATCATAGAAATGGTATACATGAATAATGTAGGAAATTAATAATGATTATAACAATTAGAATTTAGATACCTACAGCTATACGAATAATTATGTTATGATACTTGGATATTTGTTGATTGTACATCTATAACACGAATACGTACGATACTACACACATAGGCCTAGTACAGGACGAGACTAATATGATGCTGTATCGATGTTTAAATAATTAAACATTCGTACAGTAAATTCACAAGCTAAATAGTTTCTAGCACAGTGTATAGGCACTTTTAGCCCAGTGTGCTACATACTAGGCTGCGTCTCGTTTTCCATCAAACAAGATTATAGCCAAACGCTAACCTATCGCTAAATTAAAAAAATATTTGAAAGGGTTGTTTTAAATCTTCTCAATTTGAATTTTTTATCCTGTTAAAATGATTTCCATTTTATCCTCCTCGACTGACTCCCAAGAAACTGTATGGAAATGTATGTATCGAATGTTCCTATAGCTAATAAAAATTAAAATGAGGTTCCGAAACACAAAACTAATCGAGGTTTGATATAAATGCACGTATTGCGACGTAGTTGGGCGGTCAACGCCCTGAACCTATGCCAATGCTAACTATTTACCAATAACGAACATTTAATTACCCATAACGGCATAGTTGCCAATCGATTGTGAATACTCTCTACTGAATTAATCAGATTTCAGTTTGAATCTATTAAGTTGTTGACAAATATTTAAAACTGCGGCTGTACGAAGAATAGACCTGTGTCTATGACGCAGATATTTTTAAAATAGATTCGGAAAATCATTGTTCCGTATTTTAATAATCAAATACCAGAAGTTTTACGAAATTTTTTTGATTCATGGCAAAATGTTATCGAGCAAAAACTTTAACGGAATCACGCAACTGTGGCATTACAATCCGAAGTCCAATAACGTTTCGAAGAGCCGCGAAATCTAAATTTAATACTGATTAGTAAATAAAGAAATGAGCAAAAAAATGTCTACGTTTGTATTTATTTTCTAATGTCCTAATGTTACTTGAAATAGTTATGATGTGAAGTCTCATAGCTCTCTCGTGACGGCCAGCTGTGAATTAACGAGCCTATTGATATTATTTACCTTTCATAATGAACAAAAATAGCCGTAGCACGAGAGCCGGTGTCGAAAGATAATTTGCGAACGATGCGGAAGGTTCTGATCTGAGAGCTGGCGGCTTGCCCAGCTCTGAGTAGATATGCGGTGGCATTGGGCCAGCCAGGGTCAGGAGCGGCCGATGCACCCTATTCCGTCACATTCGATCACACGCCAATTGCACATACATACGAGTAACTAACATGTACTAGGAACTGCGCGGGGAACAATAGCCACGATCGCTCTCAACCAATCCACAAATTGCACGGAAACAAAGAGAAACGGCGACATACATTTCTTATTGCCGATATGGCCCGCCCAGCGCATATTTATTTATAAATTATAGTGTGATAAAAATATTCTCCTCGGCTATCTAAAGCTTAGAACTGTCTGCTCCACGGATAAGATAAGAGAAGGAGTACTTATCGGAGAGCCCGGAAAGGAAGGGTCCATGATAATTATTAAGAAAACCGAACAAAAAACGTCACAAAAACTGTTGTGTTGTTTACACGCAGCAGGTACCGGCTTAGTTTTTCGAGTTGCTTTGTGAAGTAATAGGAATGAAGTGAAGGAAAATAATAACAATAGTACCCACGGGCAATTGGCTACAAAGAGATATATCAAAAGAAGGATCGGACAGTAATGGTCGGACGAAGACTCGTTAACATTAGCGGCTAAACACATGTCCGTGAAAATGTTTGTTTAGGCAAAGTCGTTAAACACCGGCAGGATGTGCTTTGAACCCTCAAGGTTGGTGAGTTTATTCTAAGTGAATATACATATTATATTTCAGCAACTCACATACTTGTAGATAACACAGATAGTTATATACTCTACTGTCATACTCATACTCGTTATGGAAATATTAATGTACCTTCTTAAAACACATCTATGATTTCTGCGAAGGACGTAAGTTTGATTCATCTGAAATTCTAAAGATCGGATGCATACCGTTTAATATTCTCTTATTTTACAGCATAACGAAAGTAGATATATTTCACGAGTCTATATTTACATTTAATTTTCTTGATTTAAAATATATATCAATTAAGAAAACTGAAAAAAAATACAATACGTGCGTTGACGTGTCGAGAAGAACAAACAAGCGAACCTACGTCAAAACAAAATATTTTGATGTTACGAGTATATAGAAAAGGTTAAATATTATGTTACTTGTTTTATTTCACGGCCCTATTTAAGGAACAAACTTAACACGTATCGTAGAATATCTGTTGAAGTAATATATAACTTGTTAACATTTTGACCATACTCGTATTTGTTTAAATACAAAATCAACTTTCAACATTCTACATATTATACGTATTTTGTTGTAATCAAACAAATCTGTTGGCGTGCGTTATAAAGTATACATGTATCAAAAATGTTCAAGTCAACTGTATAATATTGTAACATGTTAATTCGATACATAATTAAATGATCTAATTTGTGACACAGTTTTGTTTATCATTGACTTTTCAATTACAATACAGGTAATCACCACGTATAAAAAACGCTAAGGATGCTACATTCAAGGATTTACTAAGGATCAAAATAAAAGGTTACTCAAATGTATTGAAAAAATAATTCCACTACTTGAAGATAGCCCTGAATATTTTCAATTTTGCACGTCCACACTATAGCAGCACGGTAACATTGTGTCGGACCCTCCCTCAGCGGCTCGTTTAGTGCGGCGAGCGCAGTGTGCGTTCGTCCTGTGCGTTTATTTACGCGCTGCCCCGCGCTGCCCCGCGCTGCCCCGCGCTGCCCCGCGCTA
>DWDT01005502.1:0-10379 GCA_018245595.1 Microceris scylla
ACCAAATAACATATAGATACATTTTGAGATCCATCAGTAAAGGTAGAGGAGTGAACATAAGTGAACGAAAATAAATAGGGAATTATTGCCGGTTTATTTAATCTGTTTTTTTTTCGTAGCTGTGATTTTAGATACAAAAATTATTGAAATATTGAGCCATATATAATAATTCATTGAATTTATAAAATTGTCAAAAGTAAACTTGCATTTTGAAAAACAATTCATTGATTTTTTTAACGATTTTTATCAGTATTTTTGTATTGTGTTTTCAACAAATTGTGTGTTTATTATAAAAAATCTACGTGTATCTTTGTAATATTTCGTCCAATATGGAGAAAAAATTGTGTGAAGAATATTACTATAATATTAAGGACAATTTATATTGAGTCATATAATCAATAGTGGTGAAGGCTACTTTTGGTGAAAATTGCAGTATTAACATCATATTGTCAATCTGTGAGCATGCTTTCGACCGACCATTGACGTACTTTTGGTGAAAATTGAAGTTAACGGAGCGATACCTCAGGAAACAAACACGGCAGTATCCCCTAAAAAGTCAATGTTAAAAATAACGTCCTCATTTATTGGTTTAGAATGCTAAAAGTGTTCTTAATGTACTCCCGTAAAAATGTCCATGTCTCGTAATACATTAATTTGTCGTTTTATACAAAGATACATGCCTTCAAGATACATGCCTTTGTTATTACATGAGCCATTATATACGCGTATAAACTAATTTTGTCTGTATTCCACCTATTTTAAACTATCTTTTGATCTCTTTACATGTGTATTTGGTTTAAAATTTGATATGTACATTGTGGACTATTGAAACATAAATGTCTAAGGTACAGTTCTAATGACAGCACCTGTCAGTCGCTGTTGACTTTGATGTTAAGCATAAAAAAAACTTGCATTTAATGTTACCATGAAGACCAGGACATTAATTCACATTTCTAGATTGTCCATATATACAATGCTGGTAACGGTTTTCACAAGAATATATCTTTGTTTTAATATAGATACGATCCTTTTTCCAGCGTTTTAAAAATGTTTTAACCAATGGTTAAAATGCAAACTTGACAAACAAACAGTCGCGTTGACAGTAAGAACAAAGTCAACGCGACTGAGTGCTGAGAGGAGCAGGTGCCGTGTGATTAGTTGTTGAGATGATACATTATCTGTCAAACTTTGCCAAGCGTTTTTGTTGCCAGTCGCTTGTTCATTACTCCTAACATTAACGTCACTTTTATATCGCTTACGACGAGTGCTATCAATACTCATTTAACATAAATGTGGCAACAATAATTTTTTTTGTGTAAGAACCCATCGTTCTATAGTTTATTATATTTCGACGTCTTAGTGGTAAATGTTAGATGGGAAATTAGGGCACACGAAATTAAAATTGATGTATACGTAGAGTGTAAATGAATGGGAATTAATGTAATTCCGCGAGGGTAATATTATTACTTGGACGTGTTGTGGAAAATTTTTAAATAATAGTTGTCTCGTAATGTATTTGTAGATAATTGTGACTTGTCTTGTATCCGGATTTTCGGTTAATTACAAGGAACGATTTGTGTTAAATTATAACGGGTTCAAAAGTGTCAATGGAGTAGTCTGTATAAGAAAAATTTCGATTTTTTTTTTTCCTTAAGTCACTTATTGTGAGGAAAGTACTGGCGGGATATAGTTTTGATTAAAAAAACTAGGGCGTGATTTGACTTTGTTTCTATAATAAAATGAAGAAAAAATATATTTTGCCTGCAGCATACGAATGACAGATAATGAGAATTAATAGAGATTGAATTGTTTTGTATGAGTCAAAAGTAAGTAATGTTTTAATACAGATGTGCAAGTATATTGGAAATCATACAATATTTTGACACACTTTGGAACATATTACACTAATGTATATTATTTAAAAAATAAACATTCGCCTCTGAAAAATAAAAAATTGATTAATGGCATATTTGGTATATAATTGTGGTTGTAATAGAGAGGGTGCTCCGCCCATTCCGTGTACCTACCAGTCCGATCTGCAGGGAAACGTAGAATATTCGCGAATTGTTTGAGAAACCTCCAATACTGCTTTACTGTCATAAACAATGTTCAATTAGCTTAAACTTAGGTACTCCTCAGGAATGGTAAAGGATCTCCAGGCTAGTAAATTGCCACTTCTTCACAAGGCTTTCACAATCAGTTCAATGTGTCAACCAGCTGTTGTTCATCAGGCGAAATATTTCAAAGGAAGGAAGGTCAGAAGGAAATATGTTCCCATTTTTCTCTCCCAGATGCCCAAGACTGATAAAGTCTGTGTCACTATATAACCTGGAACCCTTCGCAGGGAGGCTGAATAGGCTTTATCCAGGCACTCGTGCTCTGTCTTACTGTTCTCCATCTCCCTGCAGGGTCCTAACTCCAGGTGACTGCGGATTTGGCCTCCTACGAAGATGATCATCTTCAGAGTCCACACCGTTTGCTAATTCGATATTTTATACCTGGGCTTCCTACGATAACCCTATTGGGTCCTGGAAAAGGTTTCCTCTTTATTGAATTTTAAACGGAGACGTTTCTGTAAGCTGCAATTAGGTGTATACGTACACGCATATATATTATTGGGTAGTTTAAAAATTATATGCATATAATTATTTCTTTTGTCATTTAGCATTCTACTTTCTATAAACATATCAAATGTTATTTTCATAGATGATGTTGGAGGTGATGTTGATTAAGTTATTAGGAGCGTGTAATAGTTTCTTTAGATAGCAATTATTGTTTCATATGATTGCATGTTAATCTCATTCAATCCAACTACGAAGAACCGTACATAGATGACATAAGGGGGTGATGACATAACATACGTTGCAGATTGGGTGTGGAAATGTTTTGCAACCCCTTACTTACCATTTGCATCGCCGCGTCCTGCGGCCGTTACGTTGCAAGCACCGACGAACCAATACATTCAACGTTTTGTACATTTATTTTAATTTATCGCATTTTCATTTAGTAAAAAATTCGTTGCACTACTCTAATTGTTATAGAACTCTTTCTAGACAACAACTTACGTTTATATTGTGCGTTTGTTTGGTGCAACTGTTTCGTGCAACGTGCGACCGAATGGAACGGAAATGAGTAAGTGAGTTAGACTAAGGCCTTAACCCTTCATATTCTGAGAAGAGACTCTGCTCCAGCAGTAGAACGATGAAACGGTTGAAAAAAGTCGGAAGTGATAGCAGTATTATGATATCACGTCTCCCAAAGCAAAGGTATACTGACTCCCTTATAAAATTCCTCTAGGCTATATATGTATGTTGATACAAAATCAAATAATTATTGTTTGCAACACTAATTTTTTTTTATCAAATAACGTGATATGTGTCTATCTATACGTAAAACCCAGACAGCAGTTGCCCAGGAACGACGAATTTAATAATGATTACATATTTTAAACTAAAATAAAAAATGTAACGTATTTTTAGATTTTGTATAACATATATATATTTTATTCTAATTTTATTATCGTTAGACTAACAATTGGTCTATAATTTAGATTATATTATATAGTTTCATTGGTATTGTATTGTTTATTATTCTTTTTTTATATAATACTCAATCACCGATGGTCACAGGACGAAGCATTTATTCTTATTTAAAGACGAGGCGCTGACAACACTACGGTGACGTTATAACTCTAATGTTGCCAGCGTTTCGATGTATAAATTATGTTGTGATAGCGGCAGCCTAAAATTGATTATAAGTTGAATTTTTTTGTATTATCCATTGTATATTATTAATTATAGTTATTTTTGAGATAGTTATTGGAATGAGCGCATATGTTCATAACATGTATAATTTTTAATAAACAACTAGCATTTTGTAATTATTCTGTTGTTTTATTATCTTCAACAACCCACAGATTATGATGCACGGATATGCATTCTTTTCTATCATAAAAACTTATTTAGAGGTCTCCCAAACCCAAGTGTGTTTAGTGCTGAATGTAGGCGAAACGAGACCTCGCGACAGACCACCTAGGTTGATTGGATGGATTAGATCGTCCCACGCTGCAACGCTAATGGCTCTGCGTGAGGATTACGGGCTATGAGGACTTCCTTGTACCTAGCAAGCGAGTAAGCAGTAGTCGTTGCGAGTGCGATTGGTGCGAGTCTAGGGGCCTCGTGGACCCCTTTTTACCCGGGCAGTCTCGGGGGATCAACTGCCCCCCGGTGATTTCACCCCGTCGTCAGACGGTGTTGTTGTGGCCTGCGGTCGTCACTCGCCGACCATTGATGCTATACAGCATCGTCCAAGCCCTCCAGCTCCCGCGGGAGCGGGAGGCCGGCAGAGGGACGAGCATGCAGGGGCGCGAAGCCCCTGAAATGGGCATGGGGCTGTTGTCGGTTCGGTCGGACATATGCCTAGCCAACCGGGCCACAAACCTATCCAGGGGTTCCATTTTTAAGTTCCGCTCCAGCACGTCGTTGTTAACATAGCGGCCCGCCGCAACTATGCTCTAAGGATCAGACCCTGATGTGCTCGGAGACGGCGGCTCTGCGATTCAACCACTAGCGCGTACCATGCCGGTGCCGCGTAGGTGAGCCGTGAGCGGATGTACGTCTTGTACACCCACAGTTTAATATGTGTCGGCAGCTTGGATGTCAGTATCGGTCGGAGCATCGCTCGTGCGGCGCGCGCCTGGTGGACCGAGTGTTCCACCTGTGCGTGCATCCGCAACGAGCGATCGATATTGCATGCAAGATATCTGACCACGGGTTCTCAAGCCATCACCCAGCCACGTAGGGTCAGCAGCGGTGGCAAGATACGCTTGCGACTGAAAAGTGGGGCGACCCTTTTACTGACGTTGACGACCATCCTCCACTTATCCAGCCAATCTGGTACCAACGGAGAGCGACTCGAATCATCGATTGTCAGGATCTTTCCGATCGGCTTGATCCCTTGGCGTTGCGTAGAGATGTGGCTTCTCTTTGCATTCTCTATCGATTATAGCACGGGGAGTGCTCTGAAGAGTTGTTTGGACTAATACCGCCCACATATTTTCGCCATCGCCCAACGCGACAAGACCTCCACAGGTTGCAGGTGTCCATGGGCGACGGAAGTCACTTACCATCAGGTGACCCGTTTGCTCGTTTGCCCCCTATCCTATAAAAAAAATTAGCGCAGTAGAACGCGTATAAAGATTTGGAGCGAATGAAATTAATGGAGGGTAAAATAAATATAGCGAAAATAATATAAATGCGGTTTAAGCTAATAATTACATTAAATCATTATTATGCCATTAGTATGCCAAAACAAACATAATGTAGGCATAATAATAATATGTTGTGTTATGGATTTGGAGTCATAGTAGTTTGACAATTTTGACACTTTCAAAAGTTTGACAGTGATTACTTAAGGCAAGGAATTAAAAAAAGATTCGGCTTAAAGCTCTTTTTATTTCTGATAACATGTTTACGGCGCTTAAAATACAACTGCAAATACATCGGTATACATAAATTATAGTAAGATTATTGCAGTTAAATCAACATGTTAAAGGGGCTGCGGTTTAATGTTTACATTACGTCTGGTTATTGAACTGGTCAAAACAATGCAGTAAGCGTCGCGAGCCATTTAATAGCATTAGAGTTAACTATTAGACCTTATGCGGGTTCGCGGGACGTCTCAGAACGAGCCGGCCGCTCTCGTACGCCAGTAAATATTTGATAGACTTCGGAACACGCTTCGCGGGAAACGCTGGAGGAAGCGGGCTTTATCAGTCGTGACGTACTACATTTTATCAGTTCGGAAGCGGGAACGAATGTAGAACGGTATAAAACGCTAGCGCTTCTGTGCCTGTATAATTCGGCTATAAATTTAACGACATCTGTACTCAGTCGAGTCCACACGTCGACCGCGCGCGATTTCCGTTCCTGAAAATTCCAGAAGGATGAAAATTTTACTGTTTTGCTCCCTAATTATCGTGAAGTGCGCGTGGGCCCAAGGTAACTAATTTTTATTCGCTTGCGAAACCCAATTTTTCTAACTATATGCATATTGTAATGAAAGCTTTTCAGTAATCGACTTGAAGTGTCGACGTGTACTTTCGGCTGCAGCCGCGACTTCCCGGCCGCGTCCAGGTTGCTAATCGAGGTTATTGAACGCAGATTTTATCAAGACATGGTTTCTACTTAGAAAAAAATACATTTATAACTTAAGATATCACTGTTTAAATTTAACATAACAGCTGAGCATAAAAACTTAGAGTTACAATAATTAGTAGATAATAAAATTAACTAATTGAATCTTTATCATCATCATCATCATTATCAACCTATTCCCGTCCACTGCTGGACATAGGCCTCTCGAATGGCACGCTACTGGGCTCGATCTTCAGCTCTTCGCGTCCACCCACTGCCAGCCACTTGCGTATATCGTCACTCCACATAGCTGGAGGGCGTCCTACACTATGTTTGCCAAGTCGCAGTCTCCACTCCAGAACACGGCTGCGCCAGCGGCTATCTGTTCTGTGACAGATGTGACCAACCCACTACCACTTCAGCTTGCTAATCCTTCGGGCTATATCGATAACTTTGGTTCTCTGTCGGATCACCTCATTTCTGATGTGATCCTTCAGAAAGACGCCAAGCATAGCCATTTCCATAGCTTGCTAAGAGACCTTAAATTTGTGAACCAGTTGCACCATCAGTGTCCACGTCTCGGCTCCATAGGTCATGACAGGTAAAACACACTCATTAAAGACTTTTGTCTTAAGGCTTTGTGAAAAGAAATTGAATCTTTGACTTCCTGTGATGCATTGCCTTTGCTTTTCCAAATTAACCTTAATCTTATATATAAAAAGGATCATTCCCTCAAACTTGTTTAATACTTAATATAACATTATTTTTTTGATGAAATGATAACATGACATGATAGGTGGTGAGTGTCAAGTGTTCTATTAGATTAGCAGCTACCGAATGTGTGGAAAAGAGCAGTCAGGGACAGCATGATTGTCTCGGCTCCCTTCTGCATGTGGTGAACATGATTAGACAAGGAGGCTTATGTAACACACTGTCTTATATTGTCTTTTACATTGATATTGATATTTCCTTAAAGACCCAAGACCCAACCATCTTTATTTGAACTGCTCACAGGATACCACACCAATTACCTGAGTTAATAAAATGATTCCAAACTACTTTTAAAACACCTTTATATTCATGGTATCTTCTTTAGAACACTGAACTTTGGCCACCTTTGTGGGCAGTGAGGTAACAGTAGCATGAAGACCACTTTCGTGCTATATTCTATTTCTTATATTAATATGATCAACAGACCTATCTATTTCAAAAGAATTCCATATTGTTGAAGAAAATTTAATGGATTATTCTTCAACAATATGGAAACATAACATATGTAAAATTAACTATTTGACTATATCAAAAGAAAATTTTAACACCAATTTCACAATATTATAAACCTATCAGTTTTTGGTAATCATTATCATCTTAATCATCATCATTATCGTCAGCCTATCTCAATCCACTGCTGGACATAGGCCTCCCGCAACAAGCGCCATTGCACCCTACCTCGCAGATAAGGCAGGCACCAAGCACTGGTTGCCATGTATCTTTGTATAATAATTGTATGACTTTTAATAATATGTGAATAAACTTAAACTTGTGTTGTGCCATTAGCAGCAACTTATGAGAGCTACACAATCATATTTTCTCAATAAGCAATGATGATAATTTAAACAAAGATGATGGACAAAAATAAGTGGCTTCCCAAAGTGTTATCTTGATAAATGCTCTAGAACTGTGTATATGTAGTTGACACCACTTCTTTACCAATAGAACACTCAATTTTTAATGTATACAATATTATATTACTTTCTGTATGTCATTGGCAACCAAAAGAACTGGCAGCCTTTGTCTGAGTATGTAAGTTCACACTAACAAATTATTAAAAGACACTAAATTAAAAATGAGATAGTGTGAAATTTAAATTATAAATTATATTAGTCTTAAATCCATAAATCAAGACAGTATTTTAAATTTTCTTGTTATAATCAATACACTATGATCATACACTACATGACAGTGGTTTTGGTGATTTGCATGAGCCCAACAATATGTCTGTGATATACATTGGACTGAATGAAGAGATTTGTTTGTGTGCTACTTCTGGAAATGTTGTTATGAACTGTGACTCATCCAATGTGCCTTGTCTAATGAGAGCTGTGGATCTTGTTCCACTTGCGTTCCTGCACAAGTAATAATGGTCAATAAAAGTGATTTGAAAACTTATAAATTGTTCCCAATGTTCTATCATTAGATAAAGTTCAATTATTTATTACTTAAATTTGAATAGTTGAGCTCTCCATTTGCAAATATATTATTTGTAATATTATAAGTATTGGATTCTGAAGGATAAATGAGTACAAGGATACAGTTGAGCGCAGTCAATGTATCATAGCGCACAAGCATTGTAAGTCTTTATTGCAGCAGTTTAATTGATAGAGTTCAGTACTGTCAGGTGTTTGGTTGAGAAAATATCTTATTATAAAATATTAAAGTGCTTTGATACAATTTACTGAGGGCTGAAAGTATATAAAATGGTGATTACTCCTAATTCTGTTGTGTAACAATGTATAATTGGTAGTCTAAAAGTGCTTTATATATGACAACACACAGGTTGGGTCAATATACTTGTGTCTCATTAATACTGTGTATAAATGATAAAAGGTCGTAGTACCATTTTTCCACTTGTGGCATAATTATCATACTCATTGATAAGATACGTCTATGTGAAAATGTATGACCGTTGTATAATGTTTCTTTTTATGGAGTCATCAAAATATATATTTGGGACCGGGTCTATAAGGTCAAAGAATTTCTATGGGGTCATTTAACATGGGCACACCACAATCTGTAAGAACATACATTTCTAACAATCTTTCGATATCCAAATTAATGCTTCAATCATATGTGAATATTTAAAGACATGTGTCAACATCGTTGAATTCCAGATGAATTGACGGTGCTGACGGTGGCCACGGATGACAACCATGGACTGGAGCGTTACCTCCGCTCGGCCAAGGTGTACGACATCGACGTGGAGGTGCTGGGCCGCGGCGAGAAGTGGACCGGCGGCGACATGAAGTACGCGGGCGGCGGACAGAAGATCAACCTTCTGAAGAACAAGCTGAATGAGATGATGAAGAGTGGAGACAAGGACCAGATTGTGCTGTTCACTGACAGGTTTGTGATTTGTTGTAAGACCTTCTACATACATATTCAATATACAAACAAATAACATACAAATTCTTCAAGATATACATGAATTCCTCTGATGTTGCATACGTTCATAGACGACGGTGACCCCTTACCATTGGGTGAAACATCTATCCATCTGTCCATCCATAACTAACTCCATACTTATATCGACAATTTCCGCACATGTCCCTAGCTGAAAAACTAATTCACAACCGATCTGCGGCCACGACCACTAGACGCTACACCGTTTATAATTAATACAGTGTATACATGAAGCGTGGCGTTGGATTCTTGGTGTCGTATTTATTAAGAAATGTGACCCTCACTAATGCGTCCGTCGACACTGCCTCATTACTATGCGTAGGTATAAGGTGGGTATTGACGTATCGACAAAACATGAGATTTCTCTGTAGCTACGAAGGAAGGCTTGCACATTTTGGTATGATGACCCTAGATGATCGAAGATTAGTACCTGCATGATAACATATTCCTCTACAAAATTGTGAAGGGAGTCATAGATTGCAAACATTTATTAGAAAAAGTAAAATTTAATACGCCGCCTAGACTCCCTAGACAGGGAAAGTATACATTATTTGTTCCCGGTTGCTCCAAATCCAATCTTGGTCATAATTCACCAATCAATAGAATGACAAGACAGTATAATACCATGTTGGCTTCTAATGACAAACTCGACATTTTTGGAAACTCCTCACTTACATTCAAAAAATACATTTTAGAAACGTTACGAAATAAACAATCAATTTAGTTTAGTCTATTTATTATTGTAAATAATTGTTGCATTAAAAATACTATTATATCATCTGAACTTACATTATAATTTTATTATTTATACATTGTATATTTTTTTGAATTGTAAATGGTAATTGTAATTCGTAAATGTAGAATGTAAACGTAAATTGTAATTATAAATAGTAAAATGTAAATGTAATTTTGTACATGTAAATTATATATGTAAATTGTATATGTAAATTGTAAATGTTAATTGTAAATGTAAATTATAAATGTGAATTGTGAATTGTGAATTGTAAATTTGTAAATGTAAATTGTAAATTGTTAATGAAATTTATGTAATAATTTTAATGTAAT